>WNWK01009132.1:0-32114 GCA_009830355.1 Cherax destructor | reverse complement strand
AAGTTAGACTTGCTGACACCGCATCTGCCAAACACTCGGGGATTTTCAAAAAGATACACTAGTAAAGGCTTCACTTTGCAATCACCACTGGCATTGGCACAGAGCATCAAAGTTAGCCTGTCTTTCATAGGCTTATGTCCTGGCTGTGCCTTTTCCTCCTGAGTAATGTAGGTCCTGTTGGGCATTTTCTTCCAGAACAGGCCTGTTTCATCACAATTAAACACTTGTTGGGGGAGGAATTGTTCAGCCTCTAGGTACTCCTGGAATTCAGGCACATATTTTTCAGCCGCACTTTTGTCACAACTGGCTCCCTCACCATGCCTCACAACACTATGTATGCCAGTACGCTTCTTAAATTTTTGAAACCAGCCTCTGCTGGCTTTAAATTCGCTCACTTCACTCGTTTCAGGCATTTTTCACATATTATTCCCTCCGAAACAGTATCTCCTGCTAACTGTTTCTCGTTGATCCACACCAACAACAACCTTTCCACATTTTCCAGCACTTGTGGTCTGTGTTTTGTGATCACAGATGCACCTTTTGCAACAACAGCTTCCTTGATTTTACTTGAATATTTCTTATCCACAATGGTAGCGATGGTAGAATAGGGTTTACCATACAGCCTGGCCAGCTCACTGATACGCACTCCACTTTCATATTTTCTATTATCTCCTTCTTCAGTTCTATCGTACATATATTTCTGTTCCTCTTTGCCACAGGCTTAGCACTAGGATCTTTCCTTGGACCCATGGTAGCTTATTTAGCAGTTGCAAGCACTAAAAACAGTGGAATAATGACAATATACTGGTATGAATGCGTGGGTGTGGGTGGGTGGTCGCTCTCGCTTGTAAACAATAGCACTGACGCTCCCTGGAGTGCGCGCTCAGCTGGGCGCCAAGCGGACAGGTCCGGTACGAAAGTCGTAAGACGAATCAATCATCGGATGTCGCATTCTAATTTCTTACGTTATAAAAATCGGTTATCAAATATAACGTAAGATGATAGCATCGTAAGTCGAGGTACCACTGTATATAGTTTACTTGTAATAAAACACTGGTAGACACAAAAGAAAACCACTAATTATGCAATGCATTTTGGGCAGATAATTCATGGTTCTCTTCCAGAGAGTTTTGAAGGCTTAGTTCCTAGAGATGTAGAGAACTGTCAGGTGTGGCCTTCAAATGCATTCCACATGTGCATGATGTTTACTTTCATCATTCTGTTTCTTTGCACACTAGCATGAGAATATGAAAGCTTCACTTGTTTTCTTTTACTTATTTCAAGAAAAATCAAGTATGCACCCCACCTGAGATTCTATACTTTACTTTCTCTGAGAATGTTGAGGTCAATATTTCAACTGATAATCTAATAATGGAACAGAACACAGTACTAAAATACATTACTGATTATACATTATCTACACAAGAGATAAACTCAGTTATAGATTTGTTTTTGCAGGATGAGATCTACTTTTTTAGTGTCTTCACTAGTTATGCTTGATAGGTCATAGAATCAACATTTACAAGAAATTACTCAACAGTTTGAAGCCTCACCAGTCAAGGAAGATCTTACCTACAGTGCTTTCAGCTTTTCATTAGGTATTTTTAGTTCCTTTCATCAGCACAATAAAGGATCTACCAGAAAGGTGTTACTCCTTGTAGATCACTTAATTGCAAAGTTTAAGACATTTTCAACCCAAAGATTTCATTTTGCTCCAAAAAAATGAAAATGTCAGGACAAAAGGAACCACTGATAGGGATCCAGAGGATTCCTTCAGAGAGGTTCACATCAAAATAAAAGGCATGAGGGAAGCATAAGAGGAATGGCCACTTAACCAACATAGGTGACTTTTGCCTTGTTGATCACTTAAGAGATTCTACAGTTGTTGTTCATTGGAAATTTACCTCCCCACGCAGTTTGAGAGCTTTCAGACTTGGAGCTACTCACCTATATGTGGCTGCAGAGGTCGTGTCTTAGCTCCTGGTCCCACCTTTCAACTTGCCAAATTCACTCCCTCATACCTCATGGGCCCTATTTTACCTGCTCATAAAGCTGTGTATGGAGTCTGCCTCCACCATTTTTTCACCAAGATCATTTCCCTTTCCAACCATCCCGAGACTGAAGAAATACTTTCTGACCTCCCTGTGGTTCATCTGTCTTAACTTTCACCTGTGTCCCCAAGCTCCCATTTCTTGCTTTTCAAACAGCCTGTTGCTGTCTATCCCATCAATTTTCCTGAGTATTTTGTATGATTTTATCATATCTCCATTATCTATAAAAGGCTAATACAATTTTGTTCTGATAATTAAAGAAAAGCATTGACAAAGTACAGTAAACAGCTGTGTCTACTTTATTAATAATATATTTTTGTTTTATAAAATATTTTTATTTCATACTATGAATAATAGATATGCTACAATTCTTATTCTTATGTAATCACTGCTTACAGGATTATGAAGTACGTTTCTTCTGTGAATGCGGTAATTTGTCTAAATCAGACGAGGAAGTACTAACAGAACCTACAACACGTAAGTCAACATAAATGCAGTATAGTTATCCCTTTAGAATTTGTGAGAGTTGTATTTCAAGAAGTTCTGTAAAACTACAAAAATTATGTCAGCATAAAATATTTTGTTTTGCATTTTGGTTCATGTTGTGTTTCCAAGGCCACATCTCTGATATACATATCACTAGTGAGGCATTCATCACAATTTGAATGAAATCATATGATTAGTTTTCTATTAGAAGTCATGTAACAAAGCTGATAAAAAAAAATATTGAGTGATCAAGACTAATTACAGGCTGCTCAGCTGTAAAAATGTTGGATAAATGAAGCTGCTAATAATAAGGAAGCTAGCAAATTTGTAGGGGCAGCTGTACCTTAAAAACCTGTAACAACAACTAGCACACTCAGGACTGAGACCATGTTGGTGTCTAAAGATTTGGAAAATATGTACACTGTTATCTTGAATATATTGACCTACTCAATCAATTTTTAAATTAATTTTTATACTTTTTAATATTAAGTATTTTTTTCATTAACCCTTTCAGTGGCCAAGGTCCTTATGTAGATCTATGTTTTGACTGCAGCTTCCTCAGATGAACTGTGAGAAGTAAATTTTGGTTTAGATATGAAAGAATTGGTCAGCATAGTATAAAAAAAAATCTTGTCCCACATGGTGCATGATGGGTAAAGCAAAACTCTTGACATCAACCAAATTTTTAAATGGGCTGCAGAAAACAATATGAAGTTCAATGATGAGAAATTTCAATTATTTCGATATGGAAAACGTGAGAAATTAAAATTTCATCGGAGTATAAAACAAATTCCAACCACACAATAGAGCGAAAAACTAATGTCAAAGACCTGGGAGTAATCATGTCAGAGGATCTCACCTTCAAGGACCATAACACTGTATTAATCGCATTTGCTAGAAAAATGACAGGATGGATAATGAGATCCTTCAAAACCAGGGATGCCAAGCCCATGCTGACACTTTTCAGGTCGCTTGTTCTATCTAGGCTGGAATATTGCTACACACTACCTGCACTTTTCAAGGCAGGTGAAATTGCTGACCTAGAAAATGTGCAGAGAACCTTCACAGCATACATAACTTCGATAAACCACCTCAATTACTGGGAACGCTTGAAGTTCCTAAACCTGTACTCCCTAGAACGCAGGCGGGAGAGATCCATTATTATATACGTATACTTGGAAAATCCTAGAGGGATTAGTACCAAACTTGCACCTGAGAGTCACTTCCTACGAAAGCAAAAGACTCGGCAGACGATGCAACATCCCCCCAATGAAAAGCAGGGGTGCCACTGGCACGTTGAGAGACAACACAGTAAGTGTCAGGGGCCCAAGACTGTTCAACTGCCTCCCAGCATACATAAGGGGGATTACCGATAGACCCCTGGCTGTCTTCAAGCAGGCACTGGACAGACACCTAAAGTCGGTACCTGACCAGCTGGGCTGTGGTTCGTATGTTGGACTGCGTGCGGCCAGTAGTAACAGCCTGGTTAATCAGGCCCTGATTCACCATGAGGCCTTGTCACAGACCGGGCCGCAGGGGCGTTGACCCCCAGATTTCTCTCCAGGTGAGGTGTTATCTAGGATGGTTATTATGGTTTTATTGGCTGTTTCTTCATATCAAAGGATAGAATGGAAGATATACTACTGAAATAGAGATGATTATGAATGGTTTCAAGGCAGGAAGTAGCTTGAACTTAGGCTCAAATTAGAAATATTCAATTTTTGCCGATTTTCCTGTATAATGGGCTCATGGTATGGTTTGTTTGCAATCGTGTCATTATGATTTCGTGAGTCAAGACCAATCATTCTTGGTTATATTTTATTAACTGGGAAATAGGGTAAATCTTTGATTTTTTGTGTGATGAATTCAAAATGGAAGGCAAGTGTAATGCAGAAAAGGCCTGGGGACATAATTAATGAAAAGAGGAAATGTTCTAGTGCCTGGAATGTCTACAATCTATTTTGGACTCTATTTTTAAATTATATTTTTTTTTATTTTGTATAAAATTGGCAAATTACTCACTTCTTTGCTCTTTATTAGGTAAATTGTGATAGTTGAAGGGGCTGGTTCTTGTGCTTAGTTGATAAAAGAGAAGGAATACTAGTGAAATAGCTAAGAATTTGATTGAATGGAACAATGGAATTTGCTTAATATTGGATTCAAAGTGGGAAAAATTGCCAGTGCAATTTTTAATAATATTTAGTAACTACCTTAAAAATGAACACATTATTGTTTTTAGCAGGAATTTTGCAATTTACATTTTAAATTTAGATACAGTATTAAGAACATATGTCTGTACACAGTGAAGCTACACTGCTTTTATGAAGTAAATAGTTGATGGTTTAATAATGCAGCTACTTTAGGTCCAGAAAATATCACAGATAATTTAATTTTATTGTGTATTGCTGTATTGATACATGTTTTATTTTTTATAACCATTGTATGTTGTTGCAGCATCCTCAACTACTTACCATGATATATCTACTACCAATGTGACCACAGAGATACCAATGTTAAATGATCGTAAGTTTACACTAGTACTGTTTTTTTTTCTGTTGTATTATTCCTGAGCCCATATCTCATCATCTTGGCCCTAGACATTCAGAATGGCAGGAATTTTAGGCATTTATAATTTTATTCTAAAAGTATTATCCAGAGGGCTGAGGAGGGGTTGTTGAGATGATTTGGACATTTAGGAAGGATGAAATGAAATAGATTGACTTGGAGGGAGTATAAATCTGTAGTGGAAGGAAGGCAGGGTTGGGGTCATTCTAAGAAAGGTTGGAGGGAGGGGGTAAAGGAGGTTTTGTGTGTGAAGGGCTTAAATTTCCACCAAGCGTACGTGAGCGTGTTAGATAGGAGCAAGTAGAGGCAAATGTTTTTTATGACTTGACATGCTGTTTAAGTGTGAGCAGTGTAAGTAAGTACAGTGGACCCCCGCCTAACGAGCAAAATTCATTCCAGAAGCCTGCTCAAGTGCCATTACCGAACGAATTTACTCCCTTAAGAAATAATGTCAAGTAGGTTAGTCCATTTCAGACCCCCAAAAATACACTTCCACAAGCACTTACAATATTGTACTTACATAAATGTACGATTTCCGGGGTGCTCGTTAGGCGGGAGTCCACTGTAAGTTTATTCAGGTATACACAAATACAGTTACATAGATTATCATTCATAGCAGCATGTGTAGAAAACCTAGGATAAGCCAAAAAAGTCAGACAGAGTGACTTATTTCCATTGGGGTACATTTAATACATTAATATTATACACTGTAGGAGATATGTTATTATACGTAATATAAAGGATATATACTAGGAATAAGGTAAAAAGTTATTTACATTTACATGTATATTAGCTAAAAAAATATAAAATCATTCTCCTCCCTTTCTGTCGCTACATTCATTAGGTACCTTTTGGCTCTCTTCTTAAACTGGCTCATGCTATGACTGGCTTTGACATGTGCAGGCAGTCTGTTCCATTCCTTTATTGCTGTACAATAAAAGGTGTTTGAAGCCTGGCCACTGACTGTGTAACATTTATGAAGGGATTCAGGGAAACCAGTTAGCTGGACTTGAGTCCTGGAGGTGGGAAGTACAGTGCCTTTGTTCTGAAGGAAGGGTGGAGATATGCCTCAGTTTTTGAACTGTAGGCAAGACAGTGATGGAGTGAATGATGATGAAAATGTTTCTTCTTTTTCAGGTCACCCTGCCTCAGTGGGAAACGGCCAGTGTGTTAATAAAATATAAATAATTTTATTACTCTAAATGCCTATAGATGCATTGATACATGAGAACTCAGAGGGCTTTTATAGATCTTCAAATTATGATGCATAGATGAAATGAGAATTTTTCTTATTATCTGAGTTCCATTAGCTAAGCAAGTTACAGTGGTAATAAGCATAAAAACTCTACAGCTATGTAGTCTTTTAGCATTAAGTAACTTTAGTCTTAGTCTGAGTATGCCTAAAATTCTGTGCATGCTATAAACTTTTACTTTATTTTACCAAGTATGTACGTACAGTATTATGAACTGAAGTACCAGGTAACTAGTACAGTGGACCCCCGAGTATCGTAAAAACTTCATTCCAGAATCCTGCTCAAGTGCCATTACCGAACGAATTTACTCCCTTAAGAAATAATGTCACTTAGGTTAGTTTATTTCAGACCCCCAAAAATACACTTCCACAAGCACTTACAATATTATACTTACATAATTGTACGATTTCCGGGGTGTACGAAACTTGGGGGTCCACTGTATTTATTATTATTATTATTATTATTATTATTATTATTAATATTGTCATTATTTTTTGGTATTGTTGTTATTTGCAAGAATGATGTGTAGTATCCAGTAGGGATGGGGTGATACCAAAGTTTTTATTGATACCGATACTCAATTTTTGGCCAATATCGATTCTGAAACTCAAACTTAAGCGAGTACTAATAGTACCATGAAAATTAGCCGATACCGATATAGATACCATCAGAATTAGCCTATACCCACAAATACTGATTCTCTGGCACACTCCTTGTACAGTATTCAGTTACATTAATAAAGGGAGTTGGTAAACAAACTAAGAAAGAAGAGGTGACAAAGGAATACAAGAAACTAAGAAAATCTGATAAATTAATACCAAAAGGCACAACACGACAAGCATTGCTCGCCTCCTGTATGAAAGGATAGATAATTACAGTACTATGAATTAGGTCACATAAACAAAATTTAATTATAATTATATTAGCTGTCCAGGACCAGCTCAAATGGTTGGGGTGACCTGAGCCAATCTTTGGCACATCCGCATCTCTTTTTTTTTTTTTCAAAATCCGCAAAAAGAAAATACTTTCATCATCGTTCAACACTTTCACCTCACTCATACATAATCACTGTCTTTTCAGAGGCGCTCAGATACAACAGCTGAGAATAAGTCCCTCCCAACTGTCACTATCCCAGACCCCTCCTTTAAAGTGCAGGCATTGTACTTCCCATTTCCAGGACTCAAGTCCAACTAAATCAGTTAACTGGTTTCCCTGAATCCCTTTCACAAAATATTACCCTGCTCGAACTCCAACAGCTCGTCAGGTCCCAAAAATCATGCCTCTATTCACTCCTATCTAACACGCTCACACATGCTTGCTGAAAGTCCAAGCCCCTCGCCCACAAATCCTCCTTTACCCCCTCCCTCCAACCTTTTCGAGTACAACCCCTACCCCGCCTTATTTTCCCTACAGATTTATACGCTCTCCAAGTCATTCTACTTTGATCCATTCTCTCTAAATGACCAAACCACCTCAACAACTCCTCTTCAGCCCTCTGACAAATACTTTTAGTAACTTCACACCTCCTCCTAATTTTCTGCATAATATTTACACCACACATTGCCCATAGACACGACATCTCCACTGCCTCCAGCCACCTCCTCGCTGCAACATTTGCAACCCATGCTTCATACCCATATAAGAGTGTTGGTACCACTATACTTTCGTACATTCCCTTCTTTGCCTCCATGGATAACGTTTTTTGTCTCCACAGATACCTCAACGCTCCACTCACCTTTTTTCCTTCATCAATTCTATGGTTAACCTCATCCTTCATAAACCCATCTGCTGCCATGTCAACTCCCAAATATCTGAAAACATTCACTTCTTCCATAATCCCTCTCTCCAATGTGATATCCAATTTTTCTTTATTTAAATCGTTTGATACCCTCATCACCTTACTCTTATCTATGTTCACTTTCAACTTTCTACCTTTACACACCCTCCCAAACTCGTCCACTAACCTTTGCAACTTTTCTTTAGAATCTCTTTTTTTTTATAAAGGTTAATTTAGTTAATAAATTAAAAAATGTAAAAAATAAAAAAATAGTACAGTGGACCCCTGAGTTTCGGTCATAATTCATTCCAGAAGGCTGCTCAAGTGCCATTACCGAACAAATTTACTCCCTTAAGGAATAATGTCAAGTAGGTTAGTCCATTTCAGACCCCCGAAAATACACTTATAAAAGCACTTACAATATTACAGTTACTACATAATTGTTCGATTTCCAAGGTGACCGAAACTCGGGGGTCCACTGTACTTTATTTTATTCAGTATAATGAACAAAAAGGCACAATACCAGGACTAGAACAATACACAAATAACCCACACATAGGAGAGAGAAACTTATGCACTGTGATATCAACACACTTCTGGAAAATCAGTGATTTAATGAATGATGGCAAATGTATTTTCTTCTTTGGGTCACCTTACCTTGGTGGAAGATCCATTGATGTAAAAAAAAATCAGTAAACAAGTAGCATTAATAACATACTGGTACTTATAAAAACTTTGGTTTTAAAGATTAAATCTTTAGCCCTCAGTAACTGCAAATTTTTTTATTATTTCACTCATCTCTAATCCTTGGTAATGGCATGTTCAATTGATATGGTTGCCAACCCTTCCAACCGATTTTGTTTCATCAAGGAATGTAAATACTAATTTGGATTAAGTTAATCTGAAAAACACCATTCTGCACTGACCACTGATATTGGCAATTTAACAATAATTCTCTGAACCACAACAACACATGAAGTGCAAGATTTCATTAGAGAATAATTGCCTTCAAAATAATTTCACAATTTTTTTATTTTTAAGTTAATGTCAAAGATAGTCTTTCTGATTATCTTCTGTGAGCTGAATCCTAAATCCATACAATTCTTGTGTAGCTCATTGTCACTCATTTTGTTCCATTGTTTAGATTTTATAGAAATTGGATTTGTTCGTTATGCTTTATAATTAACCCAGACCCGTCTTATTTTCTATGTAAAATTCCATTTTTAAACTTTTTTCCTGTTAACTAATACCAGCACTGAATTTTGTATTTTTTTCTGTTACTCTCTTGATATTTAGCTGCCTTTAACTTGTGCCCTGAGATACCATCTTGTTGGGTCACCCTTTAAGTCAGCCCTGTAGCTACTGTATTATTTATTTACAGTAGGTAAAGTTACTGCACTTTTCTGGTATGATAAAGCATAGGTTAATTTGAAAATTATGAATTAGAGATTTTTAAACTAAAATTTAGAATGCTTGTTCTTATTTAACAAATTTTCTCAGATCAGTAAAGAGGCCTAGGGATGTGTAGATTGAATCAAGAGTTTTCTTAATTGGAAATGTATTGCTATTGAAGTGATACTGATTGAATTATACAATGTTGATTACAGAGTGTCCCTCATCAATGACATATGAACAGTGTGCAATGCCATGTGAAAGGATATGTATGTACCATCAATCAGTCCTTCGACAGCATGGTGAATGTTTGGTAAGTAGCTTTGTCTCTTGACTGATTTTTTTGTCATATTCATGGGGAAGTGTTAAATCTGTAGGGGGTCATGTAGTGCCTGGGAATGAAAAGCAATATGGTTTGTTTTGATGAAGGGGAGGGTTACTCAAATTCCTTGGATCAAGAGCTCATCATCATTATGGCAAACCTCCTCCCTGCCCTTCCTTTTTAAAGGAACTCAAATAATAGCAATAGAATCATTTAAGTTGGCAACTAAATATTAATTCTTTCAAAAACTGTGATTGTTTATGATAAGAGAATGGCTAGGAATTTAATGATTGAGGTGAAATATATTTGGAACCAGAATAGAGAATATAGACATAAATGTTTTTGACAGTGTAAATAATTTTGAAAGAATCCTTGTGAAAATCTGGTCATTTTGTTTTGCTTAATATTTATTAATAAATACATATACAGTATCTCATCCTGTAAGATGAAGCAATTATTCTACTTCATTTAAATCAGTGGAATAATGTAGACAGCCAGATAGACAATAACAATAATATTAATACATTACTTTATCTAAACAAAATATACAGTACTACATTGAAAGTATGTTTAATAAAGTATGATTATAATTTTTTTTGGTGAAGCCCATATTTCACAATTTTGGGCTCTACCTCAATAAATTTAATATTTTAGCAAAACATCACATCTATGGAAAGCAAATCTTCCCTAATAAGCTTGCTCACTTTTCTTTTAATGGTTACACTGACCAATGCTTTCCGTTTGATGTACCATATGTGTACTTTTCAAAAGTGTTCGACAAAAGGCTACATGAAAGACTACTGTAGTTCAGTAATTCTAATCTCATAGTATCACTAAAAAAAATTTGATGTCTATAAAACAATGGCTGAGCCACAGGAACTCTTCATAAATAGAGTAGAATCCAACTGGAATAATGGAGTGCTGCAAGGATATAGCATGGGACCAACCCTCTTTGTGATATGCAGGAAGTTCTTAACTTATAAGCCAATTGATTTTTCAATTTACAAAACTGTTGTTTGTATAGAAATCATTTGTAAAAAGAACTGTTATGCTTCACACATTTTCATAGTGTGACTTGGTAGTGTCAGTGTGGTACAGTACATAAGCATATACTGTACTAGTACAGTACTTGTGTAATATATACTTGGAAAATTAATTGATTGCCAAATGCCCTGTTTGTAAGTGCAGATGCATGTAACATGGAATGTTTGTAAGTCACTACCTGTACAGTATGTCCATGATGTAGTGAAAATATTTTTATTTTTTTCAGATTTACAGAGGATACTGAATTTCAAGGAAAAAGTGAAAAGTTAAAAAAAAACATACTTCTATGCAAAATGACTTACACTATTTAAATTCAGATTCAAAATTCAAATTCTTTATTTCTTTTATGCAGTTTACAGATATTGTAATGTTTTTTTTTTTTTTTTTAACAAGTCGGCCGTCTCCCACCGAGGCAGGGTGACCCAAAAGGAAAGAAAATCCCCAAAAAGAAAATACTTTCATCATCATTCAATACTTTCACCACACTCATACATAATCACTGTCTTTGCAGAGGAGCTCAGATACGACAGCTGAGAATAGTCCCTCCCAGCTGTCACTATCTCAGACCCCTCCTTTAATGTACGTACATATAATAAAATATTGCTAGGCACAAAAGATAGCCACTAGTATGCAGTGCATTTTGGGCAAACTAATCCTAGTGCTTAAAGACTACTTAAGAACTATTTTGTACAAACAATGTATCATATAGAGATAAATTGATGGAAACTGAATAACTAATGTTTTAACCCTTAAACGGTCCAAACGTATATTTTTTTACTAACGTATATATACGTTAGTACTGCTACTGTCCCAAACGTATATTTACGTTTTATTTTTCCTGCCTCCAAATTTGGCATGATTGGCTTGAGATGCCTGGTCAGCATAGAATGGGTCTTAACACTCGGTGTATGCCATATTAAAAAAATCTGGGACCACTCAGTACCTTGTGGGAGCACCAGTTAAATTGAGTGCCAGCTAGAGCAAACACTACGGCAAACACCAAGGATTCACTGATGTCATGTCATATTAACACTCCCCTTTGAAGTGGAAAGTGATGTCGACAGGCTGGCAGGCCAGCTGGCTGCCTGCCTGCCTGGCCACCTGGCTGGCAAGCAGCTGGTTGGCCACCTGGCTGGCCAGCAGCTGGCTGGTCAGCTGGGTACCTGATTGGCTGTCTATCTCTGTTTGTCTGTCTGTATCTATCTGTCTCTGTCTCTATCTCACAGGAACAATATAAGTAAATACAATTATACATAGTGTAAATTACCTAGGATAACTAAAAAAATCAAGACAAAGTGATATACAGTGGACCCCCGAGTAACGTAAAAACTTCATTCAAGAAGCCTGCTCAAGTGCCATTACCAAACGAATTTACTCCCTTGAGGAATAATGTCACGTAGGTTAGTCTATTTCAGACCCCCAAAAATACACTTCCACAAGCACTTACAATATTATACTTACATAATTGTATGATTTCCGGGGTGTTCGTTACTCGGGGGTCCACTGTAATGTGCTTTTGATCTGCGTAATACCAGTTGGTTTATGAGCTACTCTCTGAGACAAGCAGACAGAAAGACAGACATACAGACAGACAGAAAGACAGACACACAGACAGAAAGACAGACAGACACAGACAGGTTTGCGTAACAAATAAAGGGAAGCAGTGTAAGCTCGTCAAATGTCATCACTGTAATTACTGGGCTGATAAGAAGAGATAAGACTACCCTCACCCTCATCAAATGTCACCAGTCATCATTAGTGGAGATCAGATGGGATAAGGCAGTGACACACATCTTACATAATGGCTTCAAGGGAACTTTATTGTATTATTATTATTATTATTACAGTGGACCCTCGCTATTCGAACACTCCAAAATTCACCCTCATTCCAGAATGCTGTTCAAGTGCTGTTACCAAACAAATTTATTCCCATGAGGAATGATGTAAATTAGATTAGTCCATTTCAGACCCCCAAAAATACACTTATAAAAGCACTTACAATAGTAAACTTACATAAAAGGGTGAGTTTTGGAGTGTTCGAATAGCAAGGGTCCACTGTATTATTATTATTATTATTATTATTATTATTAATATTATTATTATTATTATTATTATTATTATCATCATCATTATTATGCACTATAATTATTATTATTATTATTTTCATTATTATTCACTATCATTATTATTATTATTATTATGCACTATCATTATTATTATTATTATTTGAGTACAATTTCAGTACCTAATATTACTGTCAGAACAAAGATTGGCTATGAAATCACAAGAACTACTATAAATTGTAATTATCAGAACATAAAAATTATATAAAAATAATAAAAAAAGAGAGAAAAAAAAGGTATATCAGCAACAATTCTGCAAGCGGCAGGGCTCCTGTTGCTGTCAGGTGAGCATCCCGTGCCAACTTCTCCGCCTCATATTTGAACACTCCAAAACTCTCCCTCATTCCAGAATGCTGTTCAAGTGCTGTTACCAAATGAATTTATTCCCATAAGGAATGATGTAAATTAGATTAGTCCATTTCAGACACCCAAAAATATACTTATAAAAGCACTTACAATAATAAACTTACATAAAAGGGTGAGTTTTGGAGTGTTCGATAACACTTAAAAAAATGTGTTCTTTTTTTCTATAAAAAATTCGGGCACTGGGCATTTAAGGGTTAATGGCAATAAAATACTTTAATGTTTTTGAAATTGTAACTCCATATTATATTGTCTTCATTAGCTATATGATGAAATTGTAATATACATAAATTGACTGTAATATATTTTTTCGTGATGTAACTGTGCTGGTGTGACCTTTGTAATTTTTTATTTGAGCTACTGCTCACAGGATGAACATGGGGTTCAGTGACAATAAACAGTATGAAATTCACAAATGGTTAAGAAACTGTTGAATGCTACTGATATTCGGTATAAACCCTCCAAGGGTTTTTTTTTTTTTTTTTTTTTTTTTTTTTTTTGCCTGAAGTGCACATGTTATTAATGTGTGAATACATATCTTCCTATTACTCTTTATTCCCTCACTCCACCCCTAATTCTAACTTTGTGTTGGCACAACCAATCCTCCTTTGTCCTCATAATCTTCTCAGTGGTTGAAATCTTCATTGCCATGGGTCTTCTATCAGAAGTAGGACTGTGACATTACTAAAGAAGCTAGTAATTAGTACAATCCTGTAGGAAGACTTCAAACTTCAATCAGTAGCATATTGAAAATGTGGTGCAGAAGTTAATATTTCAAAGGGTCACATTAGTCAGTAATGTCTGTTCCCTTCTGGAAGACAGCTAGAGAGTGAATGACTGTCAATGTGTATTTTCTTTGGATCATCCTGCCTTGATAATAAACAGCCAGTTAAGTACAGAAATAATCACATACTGTACAAGTTTGTTTTCTAGTAATATACAGTGGTAAATTGTACAGTAAAAATAATGTTGTCATTTATTTATGTACTATAAGAGAAATCAGTAGTTTTTCCATTGCAGCTTGATGATAACTGTGCACCTGGATGTGTTGAGAGAACCAAGACAAACACCTGTCCACCAGGCTTCTTCATGATTAACGAAGCAAGATGTGTTGCCATAGCAGACTGTAATTGCAGACTTCCTAATGGACAGGCTTTACCAGTAGGTTTCTAATACATATATATAGTCAGAAAAATATTTAAAATTACTAACCATTGTATTACAGTGAATAAAATGCTTTGGTTATCCAGTGAATGTGCAGTAGATTATTCATAGTACTCACAGTAACTGTGAGGTCTGTAGGATGTGCTGCTCTTAAAGTTACCAGTATACAGATAACTATGTCATAATTCTAGCCATATTTTGTCTTAACCAAACAGGCTGGTGTATGGTATGATGTATCTACATGTGAGCGCTGCATGTGTCTTAACAACAATTTGTTGTGCAGTCATTCCGATGAGTGTGTTGACCTGCCTACTGAACCCACTCTTGTCACCAGTATGATCCCTACCATAAAATACACACCAAGTTTTTCAACCACTTTTAATCCCTATGATCACATTGAAAGCTCTGTAAGGTATGTTATTATGAAATAAAATTTCTACTCTATATACTCCCTATGTATATGTACAACTGCACTCAGAATTCTGCTTTTACCTTTAGCCTTATTTTCTTATAATTTGTTTGATGTCTGTAACTTGTTTGCTTTTGAGAAAAAATATTGTTAAGTCATTTATTTTCCCTGGGTTTTCCCATTATACTGCAAATTGAATGATCTTTCAAATTACTTGACTTAGTAACCCCTTAATTGTCCAAACATAGATCTACGTCTTACTAGCGTTCCAAATGTAGATCAATGTTTTATTTTTTGTGCCTCAAAATTTGGCACAATTGGCCTGAAATACCTGGTCAATATAGAATGGGTCTTAACACTCGGTGTGTGCAGTATTAAAAAAATCTAGGACCACTTAGTACCTTGTGGGAGCACCAGTTCAATTAAGTGCCAACTAGAGCAAACAGCGCAGCAAACACCTGGGATTCACTGATCTCATGTTGTATTAACACTTCCCTTTTAAGAGGAAAGTGATGTTGACCCTGAGTTTAGTGGCTTTGAGATGGATGTGGCCACAAGTGGTTGAGGAAATATCAAAAACCTCGATAATAACCCATGTGCAACATTTGTGCCACATCCTTTCAATTTTGATACCACTGGTAGTGTCATCCTGCCAGAATGTTCTATAACCTATGCCCTAAGTAAAGAGAAACAATTCTGGAACGTGTAATATGTGTTCGGCAGGCCGGCTGGCTGGGTGGCCGGCTGGCTAGCTGATGGGTGGGTGGGTGTCTGGCTGGCTGGCTGATTGACTTTGGCTATCTCTATCTCCCTTTGTCTGTCTGTATCTATCTCTGTCTCGGTCTGTCTATCTCTGTCTCTGTCTATCTCTGTCTCACAGGTACGTATACACATAAATACAGTTATTAATCATAGTGTAAATTACCTAGGATAACCCAAAAAAATCCAGACAAAGTGCTATACTGTGATTGTAGATATATGGCATAATAAGCATGACTGGCAAGTCATGCTTATTATGCATTTTCACTTGTTCAGGAATCAGATGTGATGACTGCATCATGTGTAATACCTGTTGGTTCATGAGAGACTCTCTCTCTCTGAGAGAAAGAGAGACAAGCAGACAGAGAGACAGGAAGACAGATAAGCAGAGACAGAGATAAACAGAGACAGAGCTAGACAGACAGAGCTAGACAGACAGACAAACAGATAGACAGACATGTTTATGTGTAACAGTGAAAATAAATAAAGCCAAGACAGTGCACGATCATCATATGTCACTCCACTGCTGCACACTCAGCAGTGTAGTGACACTCGTCTTACACCATGCTTCAAGGAGTTTCATATGTACTCCAGCATGTCTAAAACATTGCTGGGACATATAAATACTTTGTATATATTTCTAGACAACAGTATGTGACCAAGGCAGGTGAAAATGTTCACCTGTCAGTGTATCTGTGACTATTTGAGTACTATTTCAGTACCTAATATTAGTGTCAGAACAAATATTGGATATGAAATCACAAGAACTACTTCATATTTAATTACCAGAACATAAAAATCATATGCAGTGGACCCCCGGTGTTCGTCCTGCTCGAAACTCGCGCTTTTATGTAAGTGTATTTTTTTTAAATGCTTTTATAAGTGTATTTTTGGGGGTCTAAAAGGACTAGTCTACTTTACAGTATTCCTTATGGGAATAAATTCGTTTGGTAATGGCACTTGAACAGCATTCTGGAACAAAAAAATAACGAAAACCGGGGGTCCACTGTCAATTAAAAAAGAAACAAGAAAAAAAGGTATATCGGCAACACTTCTGCAAGTGGCAGGACTCCACGTTACCATCAGGTGAGCATCCAGCACCAACTTCAAAGCCTTATATCTCAGTAAGTACTAACCCTAAAAAAATTTTTTGTCTTATTACACACAGAAAATTGCCTTCTTTAACCCTTTGACTTTCGCAACCCCTAATCCTGAGGTGTCTCCTATTGTCGCAAAATTTTCGAAAAAAAAAAATCTTTTGAAATGATAGAGAATCTTTTCCCGATGGTAATGACACCAAAAGTATGAAATTTTATTGAAAACTTACCGAATTACGCTCTCATGAAGTTAGTTATCTCGGCGATATATATGCATCGGCAATTTCGCCGACTTTAAGCCCTATTTTCGGCCAATTCCATTGTTCCAGTCGACCAAACTCATAGCTATTTCTTTAGAACTCCATTTGTTCTATCGATTGAGTGCAAGAAACCACCAATTTACCAATTTCAACTACCCAATAAAGTGATTAGAAATTGGCAATTTGGCCAATTTCATGCAAAATAAAAAAGTTGTCAATTTCAAAATAGGGTCCAGAATAAAAAATGCAGACATTCCTGGCACTAAAATAAGATGTTATCTGTTCATTAGTCACGTCTTTAGGCCCCTCTTATATTACTCTTGCTTTCTATTTTGATTTTTTATTCACACAAAAAATAGAAGATTTACCATTATGCAGACTATTGCATTATTGTAAAAATGGTATAAATAATATCAGTGCACTTTTGAAAGAATATTAAACTCACCGGTTGATGTGTATTGGACGCGTGGCGTGATTTGTTTACTCTTGAACATTGGCAAAAGTCGAACATTTCCCCTACTTTGAGCTCAATTTCAAGGTCATTTTCATCATGAAACTAATCAAAATCATCTCTATTTCTGTAGTATGTTTTCGATTCTATCAAATGAGACCACGAAAAAGAGAATACAACCATAAATACTATACGAAAATACACCTCAAAGTCGGCGTTTTAATCTAAAAACATGGTCAGAGTTTTTTTTTTTTCTCATTATGCACTGCGTGCTGCAGGATTTTTTTTCATACAGCGCACACTGACCACACAGACCCATTCTCTCATATGTGAGCCTACCAGCTTTCTTCCGCTTGATTTGAAGCCACTAGAATTTTTGAGTATATATACACGTCCGAAACAGTGGCTCGTAAGACGTATATATACATGTATGACCAAAACAGTCAAAGGGTTAATTAAAAAAAAAAAATCCAAAATACAGTGGACCCTCGGTTAAAGGCCGTTCCGGTTAAAGGCCAACTCGGTTAGAGGCCGGTTTTTTGACTCCCGGTTAGAGGCCGTTTTTCAGTTAGAGGCCAGTTTTTCGGCTCCCGGTTAGAGGACGTTTTTCGGTTAGAGGACGTATGGGATGCGTCCGTCCACTGGCTGGGGCCGCTTGTGCTTCAGTTTGCATGTGTCTCTCGGTGCGTGAGGAAGTTTCTGCTCATTCATCCAAACATTTTGCTATAATCCATTGTTTTTGGTGGTTATTTATCAAGTGCAACTGTGAAATAATAAATCACCATGGCCCCAAGGAAAGTTCTTAGTAAAGTTCCTTTGGTAAAGAAAGTGAGAAACATGATAGAATTCAAGGGAGGCAGGCATAGAGGCAAGGAGAGTAGTAGGCATGCAGGGAGTGTAGCAGATATGCAGGGAGTGTAGCAGGCATGTAGGGAGTGTAGCAGGCATGCAGGGAGTGTAGCAGGCATGCAGGGAGTGTAGCAGGCATGCAGGGAGTGTAGCAGGCATGCAGGGAGTGTAGCAGGCATGCAGGGAGTGTAGCAGGCATGCAGGGAGTGTAGCAGGCATGCAGGGAGTGTAGCAGGCATGCAGGGAGTGTAGCATGCATGCAGGGAGTGTAGCAGGCATGCAGGGAGTGTAGCAGGCATGCAGGGAGTGTAGCAGGCATGCAGGGAGTGTAGCAGGGAGTGTAGTTGGTGGAGTGACTCTCAAGCTGATTCTAGTGGCATTAAAAGACCACAGAGAGAGCATTGCTACCTGAAGTCCTTACTCCTAACTCCTCCCTCTTTCCTCCTCCCTATCTTCCAGAAGCCAGCTTTAGTCTTCAATAAAGGTATGTAATACTGATTTAATTGTTATTTTTTTTTTTTTTAATATTTTTGTCTGGAACGGATTAATTGTATTTACATTAATTCTTATGGGGAATATTATTTCGGTTAAAGGCCATTTCGGTTTAAGGCCAAGCTTCTGGAACGGATTACGGCCTTTAACCGAGGGTCCACTGTATTTGGAACGCTGGGCGACAGAACGTAGATCTGTGTTTGGACAGTTAAGGGGTTAAGAGTTTAACAATTTTGTCAGCTTAACAGTTTGACACTCTTGATGCAAATAATTGGAACTACAGTCCCTTGCCTTAGCATTTCCCACGATGCTGTATGACTATTACAGATTCAGTGCTCCCCCACAAAACACAAAAAATTAGCATTTTTACATGATAAACTTGCCCTTCATTTAACCCTTTAACTGTCCAAACGTAGATATACGTTTGTACGCGTACTGCTCCGAACATAGATCAACGTTTTATTTTTCATTCCTTCAAATTTAGTGCGATAGGCCTGAGTCGCCTAGACATGAGAGAATGGGTCTGCGCCCTCAGTGTGTGCAGTATTAAAAAAATCCTGGACCACTTAGTACCTTGTGGGAGCACCAGTTCAATTGAGCTCTAACTAGAGCAAACAGTGTGGCAAACACTGGGGATTCACTGATGTCATGTCGCATTAACACTCCCCTTATAAGAGGAAAGTAAAAATAGGTTAGATAAATACATGAGTGGGTGTGAGTTGGACCTGACTAGCTTGTGTTACTAGGTCTGATGCCATGCTCCTTCCTTCAGAGGATGTGACCTGACTAGATGGGTCATTGGTCTAAGCCAGGGGATGACATGGACCTGCCTTGCATGGGCCAGTAGGCCTGCTGCAGTGTTCCTTCTTTTTTATGTTCTTATGTATTCGGAAGGCTGGCTGGCTTTGGCTGTCTCTGGCTGTCTATATCTCTGCCTGTATCTGTCTATATCTCTGTCTATATCTATCTGTCCTATATCTCTGTCTATCTATATATATCTGTAATATCTCTCTCTCTGTCTCTCTCTCACATGAACACATAAGTACAGTTATTATACATAGTGTAAATTACCTAAGATAACCCAAAAATTCCAGGCAAAGTGCTATACAATGCTTGTAGATATAAGACATAATAAGCATGACTGGCAAGTAATACGCTTTGTCATGTCACTTCTGCATCGTGTATAATACCTGTTCGTTTACGAGCCGCAGTCTGAGACTGAGACAAGCAGACGGAAAGACACACACACAGGCAGACAGAAAGACAGATAAGCAGAGCTAGACAGATAGACAGACAGATAGATAGACAGACACAGATAGATAGACAGACAGATTGACAGACAGACAGATATAGACAGACAGATAGACAGATACAGACAGTGAAAACAAAGCGAGGGTTCCCTGCTCATATTCATCAATGTCATTGGACTGTCAATGTTATCTGACACTTGTCATAACACCATTCTTCAAGGAGTTTCATATTATACTCCAGGCACACATAGGCAGGCAGACAGAAAGACAGATAAGCAGAGCTAGACAGATAGACAGACAGATAGATAGACAGACACATAGATATATAGACAGATAGACAGACAGATAGATAGATAGACAGACAGACAGACAGATAGAAAGACATGTAGATAGACAGATACAGACAGTGAAAACAAAGCGAGGGTTCCCTGCACACATTCATTCATCAATGTCACTGCCTTATCAGTAGTTATCTGACAATTGTCATAACACCATTCTTCAAGGAGTTTCATATATACTCCAGGATGTCTAAAACATTGCTGGGACCTATAAATACTTCATATATATTTATAGACAATAGTAAATGACCAAGGCAGGTGAAAATGTTCACCTGTTGGTGTGATTGTGACTATTTGAGTACTATTTCAGTACCTAATATTAGTGTTAGAACAAAGATTGGCTATGAAATCACAAAAACTATTATAAATTGTAATTATCAGAACATAAAAATTATATAAATTAAAATAAAAACTAGAAAAAAATGTATATCCGCAATTCTTCTGCAAGCAGCAGGACTTGATATTGCCATCAGGTGAGCATCCAGCACCAACTTGGCGGGCTTATATCTCGGTAAGTACTGGCCCTAAAAAAATTTTTTTAGCCTATCCTGTTTATAAAAATGCGCTCTTCATTTTTTATAAAAAAATTTTTTTTTTTTTTTTCAAAATATTCGGAGCAGTACGTGAGTGAACGTAGATCTATGTGTGGACAGTTTAAGGGTTAATATGCAGGAAAAGCATTCTAAGAAAAGGCAAGGACAGTCAGTATGCCTGACAGGCTGCTGCAATTAGCTGGAGGAGGTTCAAGCCTTCACCAGTCCTTGTGCTGAAAGACCTACACAGATTCAGTACTTCATAAATTACGTTGCTCTCTGAGAAAATGCTGTTTGACGATGATAATTCTTGCTACATGAACCCAGTTTTCCAGGGTAAATTTGTTCTTGTATTATGAGAGGGCTCAGTGTACTTGGTATCCAAACAAGTGTTCCTACTATATTTACTATGTACTTCTAATAATATTTTTGTGTCTGTATACATCCAGTATTCTATTTTCCATTACTGTTCAGTAGCATAGCATCTGGAGAGTTGCATATTTATCTCTATTTCTATACTTGACCATCTTATACAGTATGGCATTAAATCCAGAAAATATTTCCATCTTTGTTTACTCATTTATTTTACTATGATACAAAATACCATAGCATATTCAGCATATATTTCTTTTTGTTTTTTTTGTTAAGGTAGCTCAGCTCTTTTTTTTTTTATTACACATTGGCCGTTTCCCACCAAGGCCAGGTGACCAAGGTAGCTCATGTTATGTCTACCTGGAGTCTACCTGGAGAGAATTCCAGGGGTCAACGCCCCCACGGCCCGGTCCGTGACCAGGCCTCCTGTTGGACCAGAGCCTGATCAACCAGGCTGTTACTGCTGGCCGCACGCAGTCCAACGTACGAACCACAGCCCGGCTGGTCAGGTACCGACTTTAGGTGCCTGTCCAGTGCCTGCTTGAAGACAGCCAGGGGTTTGTTGGCAATACCCCTGATGTATGCTGGGAGGCAGTTGAACAATCTTGGGCCCCTGACACTTATTGTGTTGTCCCTCAACGTGCTAGTGGCACCCCTGCTCTTCATTGGGGGGATGTTACATCGCCTGCCGAGTCTTTTGCTTTCGTAGGGAGTGATTTTTGTGTGCAAGTTTGGTACTAAGCCCTCGAGAATTTTCCATGTGTATATAATAATGTATCTCTCCCGCCTGCGTTCTAGAGAGTACATGTTTAGGAACTTCAAGCGTTCCCAGTAGTTGAGGTGGTTTATCGCACTTATGCGTGCGGTGAAGGTTCTCTGCACATTTTCAAGGTCAGCAATTTCACCCGCCTTGAAAGGTGCCGTTAGTGTGCAGCAATATTCTAGCCTAGATAGAACAAGCGATCTGTAAAGTGTCAACATGGGCTTGGCATCCCTGGTTTTGAAGGTTCTCATTATCCATCCTGTCATTTTCCGAGCAG
The DNA here is from genome assembly GCA_009830355.1 of Cherax destructor. Classification (NCBI taxonomy): domain Eukaryota; kingdom Metazoa; phylum Arthropoda; class Malacostraca; order Decapoda; family Parastacidae; genus Cherax; species Cherax destructor. The sequence goes on along the minus strand of WNWK01009132.1, from coordinate 9,724 downwards.
ATGCAATTGCTACTTTGTTATGGTCCTTGAAGGTGAGATCCTCTGACATGATCACTCCCAGGTCTTTGACATTAGTTTTTCGCTCTATTGTGTGGTTGGAATATACGTTGGTATATACGTATACTGTATTTGCCCTTTTACTGGATAGTTATTAAGCTACTTATTACTGAAAAATGTATTTTAATTTTGCACTATTACATTAATATAAATGTAGTTAGTAACTGATCATTTCAATAGATCTCTTGATATTTATGACTTTATAATGGCTTTATGTATCACTGCTATAAGTGATTAATAGTATTGGTAGTAATGAGCATGTGAAATTTTTTTACAATAAAGGTTCTCTACACTTAATATATTTTGTTCTGTATATTGCCAGATGTAATGACTGGTCACCCTACTATAAAAAAGAAGAGAAGGAGAGTGAGGGGTTAATGTTAAGTTTGGATATGCTTCGTACTCGCAGAGAATTTGTCTGTGAAAATCCAGTTAATGCAACCTGCAGAGAAGTTATTAGTAAGTGTCATTTTAATAGTGCACTTTGATTATAACCTTCATTTACATATATAGCCATTTTTTTTTTTTATATATATAAGCCATATCATTTATATTTCTAAATTAATCATAAAATATGTAATTACTATATATATTAGGTCCATTTACATAAAGCTGTTCTCAATATTCCTCATCCAGTTTTTCTTAATTTTAACAAATGCAATAATTATCATTAAGTAATCCCAAGTTAGTTTTGAGTAGCTATTTTATAACAGTACTAACACAATATCCTTCCACAGCCAAGCTTCCTGCTGCTGCTCTTGGACAAATATTAACCTGTGATGCAGTGGAGGGTCTCAAGTGCTTGAATTTAGATAATAACAAAGACTGTTATAACTACGAAATCTCATTCTTCTGTGAATGTGATGAAACAACCCCTGTGTCAACAACTGTTGTCAGTAAGTATTACTAGGATCTAGATATATTTTGGGAAGACTAGAAGATTAGTGCATCCAGTTTGTGCTTTGCCTATATCAAGTTCTAGTACATCAGAAGAACATAAGTGTGTTCTTACAATCTGACAAAGTAACACTGGTACTGTTTATATGGAATGATTCCTGGAAAGAAACTACAGTATGTTTCTCGACAGTTGTGGAAATTTCAGTTAGAGCTTGTATGAAACCTGATACTCTTACAGAAAGTGGGTTTAAAACCTGATATTTTTCATATTCAGTGACTTACAGGAAATGGTTTCAAATATGACCATCATTAGTGAAGACTTAGTTAACACGATAAACAGATACACCCTCAGAGATATGCTCTCCAAAATGAGATTAGATTGCAACAAAGTTGAGCTTTCACAGACATAACAGTTGCATCCTTTCTCTGGGAGTCATTCACAATACATGGTCATCAGTGAGCCTGTTGACAGTACCAGAGTTTTTAATGTAAGCAAGAAGCCTTAAAGAACTTGCACTGCCACAGCTAACAGTGAAACAATTAATATATAGCCTAACCCATTACTGTTTTGATGAAAAATAATCAAAGCAATTTTTGAGTGTATAACAAAATCTTCATTTGGACCACTGTGGTAATGACTCATAGTTCCTATAGCAACTACTGGCTAATCATCTCATAGAAATGCACATGGTGATCTAAATCAGTCATCGGATACACTAAATATTATGAACACTATACACTAAAATAATATATATATTTTTAACACTTCTCACCTCCCACTAAGATAGGGTGACCTAAAAAAAGGGGGGGGGGGAAACACATTCACTGTCATTCACCCAGTTGTTGTCTTGCCAGAAGTGTGCTGACATCATATTTCAGATGACCCTCCAAACTGTAACATCCTCACCCCTACCTCTGGAGGTAGGACTTGAGTCCTACCTCCAGGACTCAAGTCCAACCAGTTTCCCTGAATTCCTTGCTCACACTTCAAAACTTGCTCAGCACTCAAAACTTCCTTTACCCCCTCCCTTAACCTTTTGGCTGTTTCGGTCGTATATATACGTCTTACTAGCCAATGTTTCGGACATATTAAGACGCATAAATTCTAGCGGCCTCAAATCAAGCAGGAGAAAGCTGGTAGGCCTACATGTGAGAGAATGGGTCTGTGTGGTCAGTGTGCGCAGTATAAAAAAAATCGGGCAGCCAGTGGTGCATTGTGGGAACGCCATTTCAGTAGTCCTTGTTCGGCATGCCTAGCGGTAAGAATTATCTGACTCCTTGGCACATCTGGAACTGTTCTCTTCCTTAATGATAGCTCTAACACAGATGGAAGTGTCTCTGAAGATAAATTTCATGGTTTTGAGGAGTTTGTGACTGAAAGAAGTGCCCAGGATACCAGAAGGAAGGAAGAAAGAAAGAAAATAAGGAAGGAAGGAAGAGATGAGAGGAAGGAAGGAAGGAAAGAAGAGATGAGAGGAAGGAAGGAAAGAAGAAGTAAGGAAGGATGAAAGGAAGAAGGAAGGAATTAAGAAAGAAAGAAAGTGAGAAAGGAAGGAAGAAAGAGATGAGAGGAAGGAACAAAAGAAGTCAGAAAGGAAGGAAGGAATGAAGAAAGAAAGGAAGGCAGGAAGGAAGAGATGAGAGGAAGGAAGGAAGGAAATATGTAAGAAAGGAAGGCAGAAAGAAAGGAAGGAATGAAGGAAGAAAGGAAGCTAGGAAGGTAGGTATGAAGGAAAGGAAGGAGGTTGTGGGGAAGAAGACTTGGGTCCCCCTTTTGTGTTGACAGGTTGACAGGCAGTGTGGGTGGTGAGTAATGGTATAATATGTCATTTTGACAGCTGCCTTACCCTGACTCAGCAAATTTAGATGTCCACACACACACACACACACATAGCTTGGAGCTTTGAAGTGCTAATTGCAGTTGATGGAAAGTGTCCAGTCATTATATATGTGTATATATATTATAGAACAATAGTAATAAACAATTTTTTTTATTGTTGGTTGGTGTAAACAAGTTTTGTAAACGATATAATGATACTAATGTTTGTGCGATTATTGTGTTGCATACGAGTGTATATATATATACATTGCACCTTACTTTGGTCTCACAGGCCACATAAGTTACGTAAAAAAATAAAATAGTGAAAAAAACAAGAAACCTAAGAAAGGAAGTAAACCAAAGTTTACCGGGTGAGTGGCATTCGCCGCTGTTCCCATACAAGGCTCATTTTTTGCCAACTTTACACCTCTATATCTCGGTAAGTACTGATCGCAAAATTTTTTGGGGGGGATTTAAACAATCAGAAGAATAATCTTAACATTTTGATAAGAAAAAATAATTTTTGTTTTTTTTCAAATATTTCCCGACATAGAATGACAGTTTCAGAGAGGGGCCTCTGACAGTCAAAGGGTTAAACATTTCCTGGGATGACCCCTACACCTCCTTCCACCTCTTATTCATTCTGTTTTGGTACATTGTTTCTAAATGCACAAATCACTCCACAGATACTTCAACACACCATTCACCTTTTTTTCCCAAAGTCAGTTCTGTGGTTCAATGCCTCTTTCATAGACCCATCTGCTGACTAATCACCTCCCAAATACGTATCTGAATACATTAATTTTCTCCATACTCCTTCCCTCCATTCTAATATCCACTCTTTCATTTCCTAGATTTTTTGTTGTTACTCTCATCACCTTGCTCTTACCTATGTTCATTTTAATTTCCTTTTTTTTTATATACCCTCCCAAATTCATGTACAACATAACTTACAATATATTGTGTGAACTTAGAAAACTAGTAAATAATAACTCTTCATGGTTACATGAATGATTAGCCAGTGATTCATTCATGTGCATAACAATTCACATCTAGAAATTTATGGGAAGCAGCCAATGTTTTAAAAAAAAGTTAATGACATAAAAAAATTTCTGATGGTACTCATTCTAGAGTATGAAAAACTTATAATGCTCTGCATTATATAAATCAAGTCAGACCCCAGACTCTCATCTCATTTTATGCTGAAATACTTCATTTTATTTTAGACAATACTGTATTAATTTGAGATTCTCCATGAAAGAGAAGTTTATGTAGTGTATATTTATTGAATATTCCACATTCATTTGTTTTATATTATAATTTAAATTGTAGTTAGAGTATACTCCATAATATGAGCTACAAAATTTGTTTTCCCAGTAGTTTTACTTGTGTCATTGTACAAAACTGTGATGTTTCTAAATAATGTAAATAATTTCTCTCGTTTATCTGTTGTGACTGAGCAGCTCTCGGATCAACCACTACTCTGGTACCATGTGATGCCTGGTCACCATGGATCAATGACATTAAACCCTGGCAGGCAGATGGTGATACTGAATTCAAGACTTTACAACAGCTGCGAGACAATTACCAGTTTTGTCTGGAGGTTAGTATATTTCCTGGTAGTATATGCTTTCCAACTTAAATTTATAATGTTTCAACTTACAGTGTTTCAGCTTATCAAAGAATCATTTGTAACATTGAAACTGTTAGCTTTTAGAAGACAGTAATACCAAGTATGATCATGTGTCAAGTTTTTAAATATAGAGTAACATTCACAAAGCAATTATTTTATCAGTAGTAATACTTTTTTGACCTCATTCATATATTGGGGATCCCATTGTTGATTTTATCCTCATGTCTTAGTATGGAAGCTGTCACACACTACTGACTTGCATATAAATCTTTTTAACCGAGTCATATAGTATACAGTTAGGTAGAAGGTGGACATAAAAGAAAATTATATATGTTTTCTAGTTTCATTATCACCAAAAGTGTTTTGTCATTTTTGCTTTGATATATTATATTAATTTTCCAAAAAAGTACAATAGGGACAGCTATTCAACATATATTTCAGGCACTTCTTCAACAGTCTTTGTATAATATCCTTGACATTCTGTTGGGAGTGACATCTAAACTGTCATATCTGGGCGCATCTGCAAAGACAGTGATTATGTGTGAATGATGGTGAAAGTGTTTCTTTCATTTTTGGGTCACCCTGCCTCAGTGGGAGACAGCTGATGTGTTGAAAAAAAAAAATTTCTCTTGTACAGTATACATGGAAAAAACATAGTTGTGCAATGCATTTCAAGCAGACTTATTAAATTTATAATAAACTAGCTATAAAAAGTATATTACATAGAAGTTCATGAGAATTTAATGAAGTGACAAGGAGTTAGGAGAATGAAGTACAGTAATTGTTTTCTTGTTAGTGAAAAGAGGAAAACAAATAAAAAATTAATTAATGGTATGTATGTAGTTTGTTTGTCATGAGAAATATGAAATTTTTTTCTCAGTTTGAGACTTAGTCATATGATGATCCAAGAACCATTTTGATTACTGAACTAAATCCTTCCACTGACTCACCAGTTCATTCCTATTACATATTAACCCTTTCAGGGTTTCGGCCGTACTAGTACGGTTTACGTGCCAGGGTTTTCGTCGTACTAGTACGCCTAAATTCTAGCGCCCTCAGATCAAGTGGAAACAGGCTGATAGGCCTAGATGTGAGGGAATGGGTCTGTGCAGTCAGTGTGCGCAGTATAAAAAAATCCTGCACCACACAGTGCATAATGAGGAAAAAAAACTGACCGTGTTTTTGGTTCAAAACAGCGACTTTGCAGTCTATTTTCGTATAGTATTTATGCTTGTATTGTCGTTTTCTTAATTTCATTTGATAGAATGAATGATATATTACAGAAATAGAGATAATTTTGACTGGTTTCACGATGACAAGTACCTTGAAACTGAGCGCAAAGTAGCGAAAATGTTTGATTTTTGCCGATGTTCAAGAGTAAACAAATCACGCCATGCGTCCAATACACATCTACTGGGTAGTCTAATATTCTTGCACAAGTGCGCTGATATTATTTATACCATTTTTACAATGATGCAGTTGTATACATAACAGTAAATCTTCTATTTTTTGTGAGAATAAAAATTCAAAATGGAAAGCAAAAGTAATGTAAGAGGGGCCTGGAGACGTGACTAATGAACAGATAAAATGTTATTTGAGTGCTAGGAATGTCTGTCTCGTTTATTCTGGACCCTATTTTGAAATTGGCATCTTTTGAAATTTGTGTGAAATTGGCCAAATTGCCAATTTCTGACCACCTTATTGGGTAGTTGAAATCGGTAAATTGGCGGTTTCTTATACTCAATTGATAGAACAAATGGAATTCTAGTGAAATAGCTATAATTTTAGTAGACTGAAACATTGGAATTTGCCGAAAATAGGGCTCAAAGTGGGCGAAATCACCGATGCATAAATGTCATCGATACCGCTAATTTCGCGAGAGCATAATTCCGTTAGTTTTCCATCAGATTTCATAATTTTGGTGGCGTTATGATTGGAAAAAGATTCTCTTATCATTTCATAAGAATTTTTTTTTTTTTTTTCCGGAAAATTTGCAACCCTGAGAACGAGTCTGGGAGAGGGCCTTGCGACCCCCAAAGGGTTAAAAAACAACTTCATAAAATGTAATATAGTAGGTTTTTTACCCCATATAAAAACCAGCGGATCACCACATAGATGTTCCTACAAACTGCTTTTCTCTGCTTGTAGGTCCCTATTTAAAGCTGCTACATGGCCTTTGTGTTGCAGCCCTTTATGTGAAATTGCTATGTATTCTTGCACAATAAACCTTCATTTATTTTTGATACATACTAATTTTATGCACATAGTTTTATTAACCTATGAGATTTGCAGTAATTATGAAGAAGTGTGGTGAAAGTGTTGAATGATGATGAAAGTATTTTCTTTTTGGGGATTTTCTTTCTTTTTGGGTCACCCTGCCTCGGTGGGAGACGGCCAACTTGTTAAAAAAAAAAAAATGAAGAAGTTATTGGTCACTCATCATGATAGTAAAAGAAATTTTTTAGCAACATGTCATAACTTAGTCATGGTGAAGGCAACATACAGTGATATGGTAAACCATACCATGGGGGAAATAGAACCCGTGATCAGAGAGTCATAAAACTCTAGACCGACGCGTTAGCCACGGGCCAGTTGGCAACAATAAGTTTCGTCCAACTAGGTATATTTATACGTACACCATAGAAAGGTTATGCTAACCTTCCTATGGTGTATAAATATACCTAGTTGGATGAATCTTATTGTAGCTAGCTGGCCCAGTGGCTAACGCGTCAGTCTGGAGTTTTATGACTGATCGTGGGTTCTATCCCCCCCATGGTATGGTTTGTTTGCAATCGTGTCATTACGATTTCGTGAGTGATTGATATGGTGTAAAATATTAACACAGAAAACATGCATAATAATAGAAATAATTAATAGAGGTGATGATAATATGGCCAGGAGCATTTACTGTTTTTACATAGGTAATTAAAAGTTATAAAGTAACTGATAGTATGATGATTCGAGTCCAGCGGAAGTAGTGGAATGCTCTGCATAGTTAGTGTTTTTCAAATAGCTTGTTCCTTTATAACTATACATAACTATTTCAAGTTGTATTTGGAAATAAAAAAAATTATTTTAATTTTCATTAAGAACCATTAAATGGTTTTCTGCTTTATTCTTTGTCTTTCTCCAGTTGTTTTTCTTTATAAAATAAGAATGCCTCTTTTGCCCAAATTCAAATATTTCAATGCCTATGTACTGTAATTAGGAAAAGGTTCATGCAACTATTGGCATGTTCAGGTGTTGTCTGGTAAATTTTATGCAAGTTATTCCTAATTATGCTCTCAGTGTGATAACTTGAGAAGACCTCTTCTGATCAGCTTCACATTTTCATCACTGGTGTGTCCTACTTTTAAAAAGGTTGGGATTGTTATTAGAGTGTGTTGGTACCCATTTGTTAATTTTATTTTTAAAATGATCTAGCATGTTTTCCTTTATGGAGATATGGGGATATCTTTCTTGCAGCAACCAAAATGCATCTAGTTACAGTACTGTATTGTCATATTTATGAGTAAGTGCAAAATCCATAGAAATCATAGAGCATGTAGCTTCAGTATTGTAGGAATTCTGAAGGCAGTGATGCTTTGGGCTTATACTGGTTCAGCTGGGACAGGAACTATAAGGTAGAGATGCTGCATAATTGTCCTGATTCATAAGACTTTTTGGGAAGAAGGATGTGCTACAATCAGAAGAGATGAGGAGGAGGAGAAGAAGGAGGTAGACATAAATAATGATTAGCATATATAGAAAAAAGTATTGCTCTTTAAGTATTCATCATTATTTTTCCTATACACTTGGAATTAAAGTGCAGTATTTTATTTTATAAGATATTTTTTGCCACATTTTTATCAAAATGACATTCTGCATTACTGTACTTTTAAAATCAGCTATTTCGATAATCCATTGTAACAGCTGTTTCTATGGCTATTGTCTGGTATGATGGTTACATAAGAGTTCAGGACATGTTTCTCCTTAATCAGTATTATCTGGCTATCTCTACATATTAATTTATGCATGAAGATTAGACTGTATATACTCAGACATATTTGTATAACCTTAGGGTCAACTGGCAGACATTGAGTGTGTGGAGACAGCCACCGGTGTGAAAACTGCTGCAGATAAGGGCACTAGCTGTGATGTTAGATATGGCTTCCGATGTACTAACACTGACCAGGAGCGTGGTAGCTGTCTTGACTACAAGATTAGATACTATTGTTCATGTGGTGAGATAACATATGAATTTGTTTATCTTTTTTGCATTTTTATTGCCGAGAAGTCCACGTGTTTTTTTCCTTTTATCGTATTTTATATATATCTTTCTTTCAGCGCACTAGCCGTATCCCACCGAGGCAGAAAAAAAAAAAAAAGTTTCTCTTTTTAAATTTAGTAATATATACAGGAAGAAGGGGTTACAGCCCCTTGTTCCTGGCATTTTAGTCGCCTCTTACGACACGCATGGCTTATGGAGGAAGAATTCTGTTCCACTTCCCCATGGAGATAAGCAGAAATAAACAAGAACAAGGACTAATAAAAAAATAGAAGAAACCCCAGAGGGGTATGTATATATATGCTTGTACATGCATGTGTAGTGTGACCTAAGTGTAAGTAGAATTAGCAAGACGTTCCTGAAATCTTGCATGTTTATGAGACAGAAAAAAGACACCAGCAATCCTACCATCATGTAAAACAATTACAGGCTTCCGTTTTACACTCACTTGGCAGGACAGTAGTACCTTCCTGGGTGGTTGGTGTCTACCACCCTGCTACCTCCCATTTTATATATATATATCCTTCCTTAAATGAAGTGGGATTAATTAAGCACAATATAATAAAACTCTCCTGTTAATTCACATGTAGTATTGTCAAATGTATGTACGGGAATATTTTTTGCATATTACTACATCCTTGTATCATTTGTGGCACATAGTAGTAATATAATTATTGAATAGGTAGATAACTTAGATTGGTCACACATACATATAAAATCACCCAGGATCAACACCCAGCTGATTTTCAGTTTTTCCATTGTTGAGTAACTAAATAATATTAATTGTCCTATCAGTGATCAAGTTTCCTGAGTATCACATACAGTGGCAGTTTTCTTTTATTAAATTGAAGAGCAATAGTAGCATTGCTAAGTATAATTCATCACAGTAATGATTAATAGACACATTATTACTTTTTATCACTAATAAAACATGTACAGTGGACCCCCGAGTCGAAAACTTCACTCCTGAAGTCTGCTCAAGTGCCATTACCGAACGAATTTTCTCCCCTTTAAAGGGAAAAAATTTTACGTAGGTTAGTCCATTAGACCC
>WNWK01009131.1:0-79091 GCA_009830355.1 Cherax destructor | reverse complement strand
ACCAGCACCATCTACATCTTCCCGACGCCACAGAGTTGTGACAGTTTACAAGCACCAACAGTCAGCTGCTGCTCGCTATACTGTGGGACCAGGTAAAGGGAGAAACATGCATACAGGTATACACACACACACACTTTCTGTAGTTTCTCATATATTTTGTATGTATATATATATAATGTCGTGGAATAGGTAAAACTTGCGTTTTGGCTTAAAAAACACAGCTCTTCTTGCCGAAAAAAAACAAACTAAAATTTGTGTATGCAAAAATTTTCCCAAAAATCATTCTGAACCTAACAAAAAATATATTTCATTTGGTTTATTAAATTTTATAAACTTATCTAAACTTATTTAGTTAAATTAGGCTAAATTAATTGTGCTCTTATATAAGGTTAGGCAAGTTTTCTAGGGTTGTTTGGTACAAAATTATTATTTTACATTAACATAAATGAAATATAATATATATATATATATATATATATATATATATATATATATATATATATATATATATATATATATTTAAACGTACAAGAAAAATTTAGAAATAACTATATTTTAAATTATTTCTTGCTAATTATTAATTTTTACGTATTCACACGACACTATATATATATAATGAGAGAGAGAGAGAGAAAAGAAAAACATAAAACATAAGGGGATGATGGAACACACAAGCAAAATAGCCCAAAAATGACCCTCACCTCCCACAGCACTGTTAAGAGAGGGAAAAATGGAAGGCTAGAAAACACTAAGAAGTCTGGTATTTAGAAGAGACGAACGTGAAAATTACTGTGAAAATTCTCGAAGAGAGGAGAACGAGGGGCAAGGGGAAGAACTGGTATGCAATAATGTAGGGAAGGAAGGGACTTAAGAAAGGCCAGATTAACCCAGGAATGTAGCAGAGTAGAATAGGAAAATGGAAGGACGGGGAGGAGGGAGGGAGGTGGTAGGAGGGAGAGAATGGGGGAAGGTGGCTTGAAATAAGGCGAGAGAATCTACTAAGCCATGAAATTAAGACATGTGAAATGAAGTACACTAACACACGTATGACCACACTGCCTTGCAAGCCCATCCGAAGTCTACCTGGACACTATTTTGGGAGTCAGCGCCCCCGCGACCCGGTCTCAATATAGTTCTAATGTCTTCAAATTATGTCCTAGAATTTGTATTGATAAAGCCAATGGGGAAAAAGTCTAATAAGATACCCAGGGTGTTGCAATGGTTTTTAATTTCATCTTGACGGATTGTAAAACCATTGTCGTACTAAAGCCAAGTCGGCCCCCGGGCTGTATTCATAGAATATAGTCGTCCCTATGTTGCAACAAAAGTCATTTAACGTCTCTTATTATGCACTTGAAAACCTGAACGTTTCCCGCGTATAATTTTTTAAAGTTATTTTACATAAACTGAAAAAAAAACGAATAAAACACAAACATGGGAGCTACGGTGTTATGGCGGCTGGGGGAAACTGAACCTCTTGAGAACTCTTATGTGAAGCAAAGTTTCGCCCACTCAAGATACATTCTTATAAAATTCCGATAAAGATCTTGAGCAAAACATTGTTTCGTGTATTTTGCCTTCTACTTTCAGGTTCACTGTTTCGTCTACCACCCAACACAACGTTAAAACAGCACGTCGGGAAGGGCGGAGGAAACGTGCAGCCTTTCCTATCTTCACTGTCCACAATAATTATTGGCAGTAAAGATACGGTGCCCCGGCCTGTTGAAAAACTCTCGCTTCACACGGTGAGGGTCAGGGTTCGATTCCGGCGGGGGTGGGAACATTTAGCGTGTTTCCTTCCCGGCTGTCCATCTCACCCATCAGTAAAATGGGTATCTGTGTTAGTCGACTGGTGTGGGTCCTCCTAGGACAAAACGGCCTAACCTCCGAAATGCTCAGCATAACAAGGGGCTTTCTATACGTAGTATGTCATTGCTGTCAGCTAGGCCTGTATACCTTTTAAATGTACTTGTAAAAATAAATTATTATTATTATTATTATTATTATTATTATTATTATTATTATTATACCTAAGGCATACGTCTTGCTCATCAACTTTTTTTACTGTATACCATAACATGATACGTCGAGGAGGGGCTGACTGGGAGGCCAGTATAATAGCCCAAACAGGAACAAGGAAAACAACAAAAAGTGGTTCCCCCTGGGCTCCCAAAACGACACCCTCACTCACTCACTCTCACCCACCCTCACTCACTCCTCATACCTCCCACCCTCATTCCTCCCCTCAGGTACAATAAATCTTCTCACTCAACCCGCCGCGCGAGGAAAATATTTTAAACGTATCATACCGCGGGGAGGAGTCCAAAAAGCACCCTTGATATACCTTTGATAAATTCGAGTCTTTCCCCCCGGAGCCCGGCCATGGGCTAGGCTCGTCTGGTGTACCTGTTAAACCCGGCTGTTGCTGCTGGTGGCCCGCAGCCAAACATATCCATCACAGCCTAGTTGATCTGGCACCTGGTGAAGACCTTGTCCAGTTTCCTCTTGAAGACTTCCACACTTGTTCCAGCAGTGTTTCTGATATCTTCTGGTAAGATGCTAAATAATCTGGGCCCATGGATAAAAATAGTGACCCCTTATTGTGCTCATCGCACCCCTGCTTTTCACAGGCAAACACTGCTTATATCTTCCTGTAATTTTTCAGTGTCTTCTACCGGAGTGAGTTTCAGGCTTGTTTTAGTGTCATCTGCAAATGATGCTACAAAACTGATCTAATAACCGCCAGGGCAGTTTCCCAAGCTGAGAGTCGCAAGAGTCAACGTGAAGACTTTAGAGGAAAGACCAGATGGAAGACTTGGCAGGGACCAGTGGAACCACCCGGAAACAGGGGCCAGCAGGAAGATTTGGCGGCAGTTCCGACAAGAAGACACGGCGGCAGAAACCGAAGTATTAAACATTCATCGAGTAATGGAACTACAAGGTCATTCAACGTTGTGTGCCCTAAGGTATGGAAGCTAACGAATCAAGCTCAGGAAAGCTATCAGGAACACTGAAAATGATAAAATCACATAGAACGAAAAACAGCTGAAGGCCTTGGTGTAATAATGTCAGCTGACTTTACTTTTAATGGACACAATAAGGCAAATGTGAGGACAGCTAGGAAAATGACAGGAGGAAAATAACTTTCAAAACAAGAGAAAAATTGTCAATGGTGACACTATTCAAACTGCTTGTACTCTGTTCTGGATAGGAGTGTTATCAAAGCTGGAACAGATACAGAGATCATGTATGACCCGCAAAGAGCCAATAAATCATTTAAATCACTGGGAACGCCTCAAAGTCCTAAATATATACTGGCTGAAGCCTGGAGCGTATACCTGGAAGGTGTTCCGAAAGTCAACCCCCCGCGGCCCCTCCATGACCAGGCTGAGGAGAGGAGAGATACCCGGGTTTTCCTGCAGTTTTTTCGGGGTCACCGCCCCGCAACCAGGTCCCAGAACAGGTATCCTATTGCTGGTCCCCTCTATCAAGCTGCTAGTTCCCGCCACTCGCGGACCAACATATCACCACAACCCGGTTGATCAGGAGCTGTTTTGAGAATCTGCAGTTCCCCACTGACAGTTTGATAAATGGTTTTGAAACCGATAAATTGAAGATTGAACACTTATGCAACTTTGGGAATCTTTATTAAAAACGTTTCGCCACACAGTGGCTTCTTCAGTCAATACAAAGAGAAATGGGTACGTTGCATAAGTGCATCAATCTTCAACTTGTCGGCAAAACCATTTATCCCAACTTCAGCATTTTAAACATCATGGGATCTTGATACAAAGAATTCTTAACCTTGTCCAACCTTTGGAAAGACCTACTTACACTAGTGGATGGTCCCCTGTGCCCCCCGCCTCCTCCTGCTTCCACTCACCTGACTACAGTATATAAGTCACTTCTCCGGCCATATGCTGTACTTTCACAAAAAGTGATGGACTGAACACATCGATTCCAGGCTGGGGAACGTTACCTCAAACTCCCCCCTCTCCTTACCCATTTCTGTTTTTGTATTGGACTAGAACCACTGTGTGGCGGAAACGTTTCCTTAATAAAGATTCCCATATGTTGCATAAGTGTCCCCAATCTTTAACTTGTCGGTTTCAAACCATTTATCACAAAACAAGAGGTGCTGTGGGCACAATAAGGCCTTATCAACATCTGTGGTTCAAACTTTTCAGCATCTTCCAGAGGATATTAGAAATTTTCCAGAATATGTGAAGGGTCTTCAAGAGGCTTTGACAAGTGCTTCTTCGGGGTGCCAGATCAAGTGGGCAGTGATGGGTGTGGGCCAGCGGGCCCCCCAGCGGGTATCAGCCTAATTGCCCCAGGCGGGCACCAGAAAAACTGCAGGGTACGAAAAACACTCTAAGTTCATCAAAGGTTTATAAATCTGTTAGTAGCCCAAGCTCAGTGTCCCCGGACCCAGTCCCCACCTTTGATAGACCCTAGATGAGTTTCGAGGTCTTTCTCCCGGACCCGGCCATGGGCCTGGCTCGTCTGGTGCTAGCCTGCTCAACCAGGCTTTGCTGCTGGAGGTCCCCGCCCCCACATATCCATCACAGCCTGGTTGATTTGGCACCTGGTGAAATACTTGTCCAATTTTCCCCGGGGGACGTCTACACTTGTTCCAGTATCATTTGGGGACTGGGGGGGTGGGAGGGAAAGCAACGCGGACACATGTAGAAAAGACAGCAACAGTGGACAGGGTTAACAGGCGTCACCAAGGTGGACAGCAACAGTGGCGAGACCTAGAAAAAGAGGGGGACGGGTATCTAGGAGCGGACGGAAACCTGGATACAGTGGACGATGGAGCTAGATGGGGATCTAGGAAAGTGGACGGGAACCTAGACGGGCTGGGTGAGAGTGGGAGGGTGAGGGGAGAGGGTTGGGGGGGGGCTACAAGGTGGGGATCCACGCTGTAAACCCTGGCGTAAGCGACCTAATCTTACAACCCTTGACACCAGCAGCAGTAGCTTAGGATGAACGTACTGGGACAAGCTAAACTTACCCTAGGAGGGTAAATTTAGCGTTTACGGGGGAGGATGCGCGCTAAACCCCGTGCATCCTCCTTTGGACTATTTTGGAAGCCTCGTTCCTCCGACCGCTAATCATTAGAATCACGTTACTTACCTAACTACCTGTTATTTTTAGTTATGCGCTAAAAGACGGGTACCACGTAAAAAAAAATAGACAAAAACTAGCACATTTACCTCCCATATACCTTTGATGAGTTTCGGGGTCTTTCTCTCCCAGGCCCGGCCCCTGGGCCAAGCTCGTCCCCGGTGTTAGCCTGATCAACCAGGCTATTGCTCCTGAAGGCCCGTTGCCCCACAATGGGCATAATGGCAAATAAACTCTCCCAGGGGAGGAGGAGGAGGGGAGGAGGAGGAGGGAGGGAGGAGGAGGAGGAGGGGGGAGGAGGAGGAGGAGGAGGAGGGGGGAGGAGGAGGGGAGGAGGAGGAGGGGAGGAGGAGGAGAAACAGCAGCAGCACAACAACAGCAACAGCAACAGCAAGCAGCACAGCAGCAACAGCAGCAGCAACAGCAGCAGCAGCAGCAGCGGGAAGGGGGCAGCGGGGGCAGCAGCAGCAGCAGCGGGGGCGGGGGCAGCGGCAGGGGGCAGCGGGGGCGGGGGCGGCAGCAGCAGCAGCAGCGGCAGCGGCAGGGAAGGGGGCAGCCAGCGGGGGCGGCAGCAGCAGCAAAAAACGGGCAACCAGCGGGGGCAGCGGCGGCAACAGCAGCGGGGGCGGGGGCGGCAGCAGCGGCAGCGGGGGCGGGGGCGGCAGCAACAGCAGCGGGGGCGGCAGCCAGCAGCGGGGGCGGGGGCGGGGGCAGCAGCGGGGGGGGGAGCCGGGGGGGGCAGCGGGGGCAGCGGGGCCGGGGGCAGCAGCAGCGGGGCCGCGGGGGCGGGGGCAGCAACAGCAGCAGCGGGGGCAACAGCAGCGGGGCAACAGCAACAGCAGCAACCCCCAGCAGCAGCAACCCCCAGCAGCAGCAGCAACAGCAGCGGGGGCAGCCGGGGGCGGGGGCGGGGGGGAGCAGCAGGGGGCGGGGGGAGCGGGGGCAGCGGGGGCGGGCAGCAGCAGCAGCAGCAACAGCAGCAGCAGCAGCAACAGCGGGGGCAACAGCAAGGGGAAAAGCAGCAGCAGCAGCAACGGGGGCAGCAGCAGCAACAGCAACCCCCAGCAAAAAGCAGCAACGCGCAACAGCAGCAGCAGCAACAGCAGCAGCAGCAGCAGCAACAGCGGGGGAACCCCGCAGCAGCAGCAGCAGCAGCACAGCAGCACACAGCAGCAACACAGCACACACAGCAAACGGGGAGCAGCAAGCAGCAGCAGCAGCACAGCAGCAGCAGCAGCGGGGGCACAGCGGGGGCAACGGGAACAGCGGGGGCAACCCAGCCCGCCAGCAGCAGCAACAGCAGCACAGGGGAAAAGCAACAGCAGCAGCCCGCAGCAGCAGCAACAGCAACAGCAGCAGCAGCGGGAGCGCAGCACGGGGGCCAGCAGCACAGCACGGGAGCAACGGGAGCAGCAGCAGCGGGAACCCGCAGCACGGAGCAGCAGCAGCAGCGGGAGGAGCAGCAGCGGGGGCAGCAGCAGCAGCAACAGCAGCAGCAGCAGCGGGAGCAGCAGCGGGAGCAGCAACAACGGCAGCAGCGGCAGCGGGAGCAGCAGCAACGGCAGCAGCAGCCAGCCGGGAGCGCAGCCAGCGGGGGCAGCAACGGGAACAGCACGGGAGCAAACGGAGCAAAAAGCACGGGGGGGAGCACGGGGGGGGACGGGGGCGGGGGGGGGAGCAAAGGGGAGCGGGGGGGAGCAGCGGGGCACGCAGCAGCGGGGGCAGCAGCAGCAGCGCAGCAGCAGCGGGGAGCGGGGGCAGAGAGCACGGGGCAGCGGGGAGCAACGGCCGGAGCGGGGAACGGGGAGCGGGGCAGCAGGGGCGCAGCGGGGAACAGCGCAGCAGGGCAGCAGCGCAACAGCAGCAGCAGCAGCAGCAGCAGCAGCAGCAGCGACAGCGACACCAGTTTTTACACGGGTAGCGCTGAATCACTTGCTCTTAACCTTAACCTTGCCAGTCCATCAGGTTAAGGGAATGCGAGTCACAGTCGAACATCGGCAATATTTCTCCTTGCCGTTGCACGTCTTGCAACGCGACGCCATACTACGCGACGGGATACACTAAGCCATACTACTAAGCTATGCAACACAATGCAAGACGTTTCTCGTCAAAAAAAGCGACGCAACTCAACAAGGCATTACATAACACTTGACGCGGCACTAGACGACAATGATCTTAAGACACTGAACCGCAACTTTATATACTACAAAACGCCCTAATTGCACAGCTGTCTGTAATGGAAGACTGACCGCAGAGCATGACTCCCAAGATCGATGATTAGCATTAAATTTACTCCTTACGATCGCAGTCTTCAGGTGCCGGTAATGACTCCCAGATGCCTTGAAGGCACTGCGCCAAACACCACTCTGAATGGATGTGAGGATAGTTATTGATGCAACACCCCGTAACGTTCTCCTGAGTTGCCCATTTAGTATTCAAAAACCAAACAAATTACTAAAACTCATTAACAGCCGTAGAATTAAAATATATAATATCTTTCTGTAAATAAGGTGGAATTACAAATGCCACGAGTCAAAATTCTATTAGTAATCACAATATAAATTCATTAGCTACACTACACCTGTGCCACTACGTATACAAGGGCCATAAACCAAAATTAATGTTTCACCAATTAATACAAGACTCTAACAGCACGGTTACAGATGCACGACAGGAGTTAATAAGCGGGGTCCAGGAGCTGTGAACCGACCCCTGTAAGCACATCTAGACGAATGTAACAATGTAACAAATCATTCTAGCCGGGTAACACTACCAAACGTAGGACGACGACAAAGCACGTTACCTTATGATAGTTTAAAGCCTATGTACTGCACCATGCTCATTAAGGCCACAATTCACCTGTACATCAACATTACGAATAATTTAATCCCTGAAGCAGAGATTAAAATAAACTCACAGTCACAAAAACGCACCTTTCGTATAGGCTGTTAGACAGCAACTCTGAAAGGATTGCTTATCTTTTGTCTCATGAATACGTAAGGTGACAGGTAAAGCTTGCAAACTTCTACTTACATTCAGTATACACATAGCTTTAGTTTCCTGTGATTCTTAACAGTTCTTAATACTGTAATACTTCTTTTCCACTAAGAGGCTGAGACGGGCTGTGGGAAGGATAATCTCCAGAACCACTAACACACACAACAATAAACTAAGTGTAGATGAATGGTTCAAAGAACCGACAAGTTGATAAATTAGACACATGTGCAACACTTGGGTATCTTTAATGAGGAAACGTTTCGCCACACAGTAGCTTCATCTTTCCATACAAAGGCGAAACGTTTCCTCATTAAGATACCCAAGTGTTGCATATGTGTCTAATTTATCAATAAACTAAGTGCATATACATGAATATACACTTGTCTGTACACACACCGTGACGAACTCCTAGCGTTACCAGACAGAAACCACAAGGCATTTATATTCAGGAAATCAATAAAAACCCGTCAATGACCTGCCACTCGCGTGGCTTTCCGGTCGTGCCAATACAGTTACGGTGTTCAAATGACAAACTAAGTGCGCGTCGACCTGTCAGCGTGGCCTTGGTGTAGCGCTCGTTGTAATTCACAGTCTGTATACCCGTTTCACAGCCCAACCTGACGCCAGACATTCTTATTGACCGCCTGATCAACCAGGCTGTTGCTGCCAGCGGCTCTCATGGAGTAGAGCCAAAATTAAGTGGCTATATTAAGGCAGCTTACCTTTACCTTTGATATACCTTTGAAGAGTTTCGAGAGTTTATCTACTCTCTGAGCCCAGCCATGGGCCAGGCTCGTCTGGTGCTTGCCTGGTCAACCAGGCTGTTGCTGCTGGAGGCCCGCTGCCCCACATATCCATCACAGCCTGGTTGATCTGGCACCCGATGAAGATACTTGTCCAGTTTCCTCTTGAAGGCTTCTACACTGGTTCCAGCCGTGTTTCGGATATCTTCTGGTAAGATGTTGAATAGTCTGGGACCCCGGATGTTAATACAGTGCTCCCGTATTGTCCCACCGCACCCCTGCTCCTCACTGGGTTTATTTTACACTTTCTCCCATATCTCTCACTCCAGTATGTTGTTATGGCAGTGTGTAGATTTGGGACCAGGCCCTCAAGTACTTTCCAGGTATATATTATCATGTATCTCTCTCTCCACCGCTCCAATGAGTACATTAGGTCAAGGTTTTAAAGGAAATATTTTATTAAGCTTATCATGATATAGAGAAATACTTGTACAGAGAATGCCTGAATAAACATTAACGATCTACCAGCGTTGGCGAACATTATGTTGAAGAATGAGACGCTTGTGCAACATTTGCCGATCTTCATTGGGGAAACGTTTCGCCAGCCAATGGCTTCTTCAGTCCAATACAGAGAAGAACGGTGGAAGATTATGCGGAGAATGAGGTAATCAGTCCCTCAGCCTGGAGTCGATGTATTCAGTGTCTCAATTCTTCAACTTGTCGGTTTTTTTAAACAATTTACAGATTATGTTAGCCATTTATACTGCCTGAAAACTCGCCTAAGCTCTCGCGGAAAAAAAATCAAATATAAATTATGTAGAAAACGTGAGGGAGCCAGGCGACAGAGGTGGTAACCTGAGACGAAGCTGATCCACAGGGATGCTGGGAAGCGTTCTGAAGCACAGAGATGCTCACAGTGCCCACTTTCTCACCCAGTTTGCTAGGCGACCACTATGGGGGGGCCACGGCCCCCTTGTTTGAGAAACGTTGCTCGTGACGGTGACCGGACAAGGTAAACCTTATGTACAAGTTCATGAGTAACATGATCGAGCCCTAGAGGCCAGGAATTAGTAAAGTTGGTCGATGAGAGTTAAGAGGCTGGGCTGGGAGCCAAGTCTCGGCCCATGTAAACAAAACCAGGTGAGTGCAACAGCCATGACAGCCTCGAGGGAGAAAGGTAGGATCAGCAATAACAGAAGTAACAGTAGGTAGGTTACGCAAGTTTCAAGTGTTACGAGAGGAGAGGGGTAGAGGGAAGAGGCTTCTATCCAGGGAATAAGAGCTACAATCCCCTTCCTTGGATCAACGCTGAGTACCTCACATTCCAGAGGCGTTTTTGACCTTTAAGATATTAGCATTTCCCCCGTGAATATAATGAAAATTCTCACTTACGTGTCGTCTCAGCGTAACCTCCTTCCTTCCTCTTCAACCGTCCCTCCTACCATCGTCCCCTCCCTTCCCACTGCTTACACTTACGTGCACGACTCGACACTTGCAACGACAAATAGGCGATTACGTGTACACACACACACACACACACACACACACACACACCTTGCAAGGTCTTACCCCTGCTGCTGCACCATCTTGCAAGGTCTTACCCCTGCTGCTGCACCATCTTGCATCATGCCAGTTTTTGTTCGACTTCGGCTATTTTCTCTGCCAACACTGATACCCAAAATCATGACAACAGAGGAAGTGGTGGGAGGGAAAAAAACGTCTCTACAATTTTAAAAGCAGATATGATAGAGTAAAAGAAGCCAGAAATAGGGGATGCGGGTTAAGAAGTGGAGAGGTATTAGTGGTGGTCGTAGTAGCAGTCGTAGTAGTAGTAGTAGTAGTAGCAATAGTGGTCGTAGTAGCAGTCGTAGTAGTAGTAGCAATAGCGGTGGTCGACAAATAAATAGCGGAAGTAGTAGTCAAAAAAACGGGCAAATGTTGATATTCCTTAAAACTACAATTTGATATTTGTTTTATTTTAGCTTTTAGAGTAATGTATACAAGTACATATTTTCTATTTGTCGACCGACCTGGCGAAGAAGAGTCGTGACTCCACCAGGTTCCCATTACAAAACCAAATATTTGATGAAGAAAGGACATGATGAACGAGCCTTTATTGGGACAACGTGTCGCCGTGTTGGAGCAGAAGGGGGAGGTAGAAGGTGAGTAGGGAAGGAGGGACGGAAGGAGAGATAATGGGGAAGAGATAAAGCTCTAGGGAGAGAGGGAGCAAAGTGAAGAGGCTGGTGATTTAAAAGGAGCGCCGCCCTTGTGGAGCTCTCACGGTGAAATATTAAGCAACGTGCTTCACATTATTGACACTTTAAAAGGGAGACCTAAAGACCAGTCTGGTGGTGGACACTTACACACCACCAAAACGGAGATGATACTTAGAATCCTCCAGTATAAAGACTCAACACACAAAAACACTTATGAGTTATACTGGTCACTTAGGGATTTGGTTGCGTCAAAAACTTCTACAAATAAATTAAAAGTTTCTGTTATGACCCGGGCTCCGGAAGTAGAAAAAACTCTCGAAACTCAAAGGTATATTTCACCAAAGGTATATAAAGGTATATAAACAAATCCTTCTCATGGGAAAGCGTTAGGGGGGCACGTAAGTAACCTTGTCTTCTAATAATATGCTCATTTTTCCACTAATCTATCTTGTCCAGAATTACTATTAGTAATTATGGACAAGGTAAATTATAGTGGAAAAATTAGCATATTATTAGAAGACGGGGGAACTTACGTGCCTCTTAAACCGCTTAGGGAAAGAAGGGAAGGGAATCAAGTTTGATTCAAGAAAGAAGATGGCATCTCCAATTCCTTCAATCAAAAGCCCTTCAATGGCATCAAGTCATCCCCCTTTCCAGAAGGGTGAATCAATATGAGATGAGAGACTCTGGAACCCTGGTAAGACAGGGTTCAGGATACAATGCAGGAAATGGCAAGCCTAAGTGCACCTCACAGATATGAGAGACCAGTGAGGCTGTCCTTATTCTGCGCCTAGCCGCCATGTTACAACTTTGTTGCCATCTAGCGGACCTGGATGGCACAAGCTGTTTCTACCTCATTCATGGGACATACATGACACGTCAGAGGTCGCATTTCTGTACTCCCCTAACAGCCTGTGGGATAGCGCCAAACATTCTGTGCCTATTACTTATTCCAGCACAATACTCTAATGAGACTGCTGGCATAGGCGCCAGTATAATGGTGACAGCGGTGGGATTCGAACACACGCCTCTGAAGACACTGGGGTCTGGATCGACACAGGGACACACACAACATTGTCTGGTAAACCGTACGAATACTGGGAAAGCACCCAAATTTATGACATTTCTTTAGGTGGGGGATGCCCATGCCAAGGTCCGGGTTTGAGCCCACAAAACTGGGCACCTTAAGTTCCTAAGGAATGACTTCATTTTATGGATCATAGGAGTTTAAGACCCGCGTTACGAGAAATGTCCGTAGGTGTATTCAAGAATAAAATACCAGCACACCACAGTAATTAACAGTACATGATGTGCAGGTTACCTTGTCCACGATCAAGTAAAATGAATGACTTACCATTTTCAGTGTAGAAAATCTGTAGCCAACTGTGGTAACCCTGGCAACGAGTGGCAACCCTTGCTCCGTGGCAGCCCTGGCAACGAGTGGCAACCCTTCCTCCGTGGCAGCCCTGACAACGAGTGGCAACCTTCGTTCCACAACAGCCCTGCTCCGTGACAAACAATAACAACAATACCACCACTATCCCCAACACCGTCTAAAGTCAACGGTGGGGAACGAACGAGGCAACTGAACGGTTAAATGAGTGTAGCAAAAGGCTTGGGCGAGTGTTCAATTAACAAGTGTGAAATGTTAGCAGCGAGCGCTGGAGGGAGTAGTGCCAGGCCAAAGATGTGAGGAAAGAGCCAAGATTTTCCACGTTGAAGAGGACAACTTTTTATAAATGATTCTGAAAAGCTTTTGACTCAGTTTTGGGGAGGGGAAAGCGTAAGGATGGGAAATGAGGGAAGAGAGAGAAAGTATGGTGAGAGGGGCGAAGCTGGCGACTTTTGGGGAAGGGGGGCTATAGTGATTAGAATCTATATGATATCGGGTTGCGATGTGGTGGTGAATGTGTATGTAGTGAGGATAGTGGAGGTTTTAATGAGAGTTAAAGGGACTGTTGTTGGGTTGACAATTTATTTTATAGCAAAATTGGATACATCAGTAATGTGATGGAACCCTGATCTATACAGGTTACACAGTGGGAACAAAAGCTAACTATGTTTCCTTACTATATTCCATTACACAGAATAGATTTCATTCATAGTGTTAAATTCTTTCACCTTGAGCTGTTTTCAAGAGAAACTCGACAGATTCCTCAAAAAAAAAAAAAAAAACACAGGTCCTGATCATCTGGGTTATGGTGCATACGTTGGACTGCGATCAGCAGGCGGGCACTAGCAGCTTGATTGATAAAGCAAGCATCCAGGAGGCCTGGTCTGGGACCGGGGCGTGGGCACGATGACCTCCGGAAGCGAATCCAGGTAACCAGTCTGCTTGCCTGGCTTCCATCCTCACCTACGTATCTCCTTCTCCTCCTCCAATATATGTCTACCTTCGTACCAACCTCCCTCTTATCGTACCTATTTAATCTATCTTCTCCCTCCCTCTATATCTAAACAGAAAGATAATTATTTACCTTCCTCCTTATCTATTTATCTTCATCTTTACCTCCTTCATCTGTTCCCGTTCTCATATCTTTTAGGTCCTTTTTTGCACTAATATGGTCACACAGTGAGGAGCATCCCCATCACTACCCATTTTCTACCTTCAAACGACCCTTGTAATGCTCCACCCACCACCAAATACCCATTCCAGCTTAGTCACCCGCTTCTGCTGCTTCGGCCACTGCTCCTCCGAGTATTCCTGCCTGGCCATCTACAACCCGCCCCCTACTACTTTACATTCCTCGAGCCCCTTTCACTGATAAAGGCTCAGATTCGTAGTGTATTGTACTCAAGACATTAGATCAGGGGGTAGGGAAGACTGGGAGAAAACACGGTGTGTGTGTTGTGTGTGTGTGTGTGTGTGTGTGTGTATAAGAGTAAAAAAGAAATCGTAAAAGATGGGGAGAGAGAGAGAGAGAGAGAGAGAGAGAGAGAGAGAGAGAGAGAGAGAGAGAGAGAGAGAGAGAGAGAGAGAGAGAAAGAGAGATAAAGAGAGATAAAGAGAGATAAAGAGAGATAAAGAGAGAGAAAGAGAGAGAAAGAGAAAGAGAGAGAAAGAGAGAGAAAGAGAAAGAGAGAGAAAGAGAGAGAGAGAGAGAGAGAGAGAGAGAGAGAGAGAGGGGGGCTAAAGGTGTAACACACTCCCAGGCACCCACCAAAAGCAATAACCACTGGCCATCCCACCCATCTTAGTCTAATAAACAGTTCTTTAACTACATAGTCCAGGAGCCATTCTCCCGACACACCTAACTACCTGCCAGTAATACCTCCACCACCAGAGCCGATGACATAATTCATCTTAATACCCCAAGAGTTCTAACCCCCTAGAACTCATCTTCAAGCTCCTCTCCAGCTGGAAGCTGCCTATCCCGAAGATCCTCCCACACACATATCCTGGGTGATGCTGTTACCGGACTGGACGGTCCAACGGTAACGAGTCCGGACTGCGATAGTGCACAGGGAAATTGAATCAGTGGAGGACACTCTTCAGCTGTCAGCTGGCGTCCTCACCAAGAGTCCATGCATACGCACACACCACGCACAATACCCACTAGAGTTCTCATGTCGAGAGCAGTCTTTTGTTGTGGTAGTGAACGGGCTTGCTAAGAGTGTAGGCGTGGTCACTGCTGCCACAGATATTTGCCTTGATGTAAGGACGAGGAGAGTATCTGCTGGAAATCTTACACACCGGAAGTACGTTCCTAGAAATCGACATTTGAGTGTGAAACGTTAAGATTGTAAGACGTTTCGTACTCTGGAACGATTGCTGTACTGCCACTATGAACAACTGAGGTTCCCGGTAAATCTTGAAAACGTTCAGCATACACTGTAATTATTAATAGTTCCTATTTATGAAATATTTCCTTTCCAATTTAATTGTCGTGGTGTGAAAGCGAGCCGCGAGGGCGATGATCCAGGAACCATTAAGAAATGCAACACTGGACGTGGTTCTGGCCGTTGATTGGCTGTATATATACATTTGAAAACGTCAACAGCTGGCCCTCAAGTGTTTCCCCCCATGTACAGATGGTGAAATATCTCCTCTCTACTCCATTATAGAGAGCAGAGGCGGCCCTATTGGCCTATTAGTTAAAATCTTGTACAAGTCTACAAGAGCAATAAATGATATCTATACATTTTCTAGCTCGGATTCTTTCATGCCTTGAATGGAAGTGCAAAGACTATCTGCCTACAACCTTATGTTAGCAAGGATCCTCACCCCTCAAGAACCGTCTTTCCTCAGGCATTCTACTTCACAGCTCCATCAAAGTATTACTGTTTGATATACTAAGAAGTCCGTCATGAACCCGACTGATCACGAATGGTTTGCAAAACTTTTTTTCAAGAGAAATCCTGAAGAGTTAGAAGGCATCCTTCGTTCCGCCCCTAGAGTCACTCGCTCTTCCTAGACAGTGCAAGTAATTCCAGATACTAAATAGTCATCGCTTCTGGAATGTCAGTACCTGCAGGCAAGTCAAACTAGAGGGAGGCCAGGTGGACTGTTTGACTCAGGCCTTTAGTTCAAGGTCTCAAATTTACATAGAGGGAAAATAGGAGGCTGGAGAGTTTTTTCAGGCTGTCTCAAGCTGAAAGGGAGCTTCAAATTTAGGAACTTATTGAATATTTGATATCTTGAATGTAAACAAAAGTTTAGCGAAAAATAAACTAAGTGAAATTTGAGTTGTATCAGGCGTTTACGAGAGGTTGTGGTGTTGCGAGTTAATATGATGTGATAATGTCGTTGAAACCAGGTTATTAGGATCGTTAATTTTAACGTGAGCATTTGAATGAGTCGGGTTTAATTTCAACAGTGACAGTGCACAAAAAATAGTTCCCCCTCGCGAATTTATTCATTTACAGTATATAGAAAACGACAAGAGAAGCATTTAATAAAAAAGAACTATTATGTTACCTCGTTCGTCAGTGCCTTATTTTTATATATATACATTTGTTTATGGCCAAGGATCTCAATAACTGGAAGTGACCCAGGCCACTCGACTTGCAAGAGGTTCATCCTCCAGGCACTTGCATCCACCCACTCTTCCTGGGCACTGCCACTACTTTTAGGCCATCAAAAATACAAATTTACAGGCCAAAAACGGGTGGCAAAACTCACCCAACCCACCGTGATATACAGCCTCTGTAAAACTAATAAATCCCCAAAGGGAAGCAGACGAGCACTAACTCCGGCACTTATCGTAACTGTTCTTCAGCGATAGTGTGTTCAGCTAACAATCGAAGAGGCCTGAATTCGACTCCGGGGAGGATAAAGAAGTCTCCACCAACTGCTCATGCTCACCTAGCAGCACATAGACACTTGGAAGTCAGCAGATTGTTGTGGATCGCATCCTTGTGGAGGACCCCATTGAAATTTAGCTACAGTAATTTATTTTCATAGTTTATCTAGAGTTAATAACCCTCTTTTTTTTGGCCGAGTTAGAAACAGATAGTTTCGCTAACAGGATATCTCGGAAAATGAAAAAAGAGAATAAACACTCGGGAAGAGAAGGTAAAAGTAACACGAAGGAAATGGAAAAAAATAATTACAAAACTTACGGAGATACAATAAAACAGGTAGCAAGCCCGAATAAAAACTCAAAAGACTTTCAGTCCTACCAAAAAAACTATTTTTGTGTGCTTTGTGTTTGAGACAGTTACGCGGCAGACTACCCTCAGCGGAATAATGTCACACTTAAATCAAAGTAAATATTTTCTTGCCTTAGCGTACCTTTAGTGTGGGAAGCGTAAGACAGTGCAAGATGCTTTACTTATTACTGCACGGATACGACTTAATACAATGTACACACCCCTGTCTCAAGGTGAAACTTGAGTGAAGAGACGTAACAAGAAAGAGGAGGGAAAAAGTTGACAAGAGGAAAGGGCGAGAAAGGAGGAAATATGACAGCTAGAATGGAAGAAGAAAGGAAAAATGACAGCGGAAAAGGGAGTTGAGAATAGGGTAATGATGGAAATTAGCGTGTTAAGGTGGGGAGGGAGGGAGAAAGATATAGGGAGACAATGACAGCAAAAAAATAGAAGGTCGAAAAATTCTGTTATGAATGACAAGGCAGTCGTACTCTGAATGACTGGTGCCTCACAGAGGAAGGGAAGGGGGCACGTTCTAGAGTGCCACCCTGCATAAGAATACATGGATAGGGCGGAAAGGGAGGGGGGTTAAAGGGGCACCCCTCCCCCCACCCGGACACACACAGGAGGCCACGCCTTCAGGGCCAAGAGAACGGCACCAGAGCCAGTCCACGACCACCGCAGATTACGTGCAATTTACCAAACCGCATGTGGGGCGTGCTGGCTGCAGCCACTGCTTTAGTGTCCACCACCAGCCACCACTATCATCACTAAGCAGTGGGAAGGAGATGAAGTTAGAAGTGGTGCAAGGATGGGGGAAGAAAAGGCATAGGAAGTTAACAAGAAAAATGGGAATTACTGAAGAAAGGGAAGAGGTATAGAAGAAAATAAGGCAAAGAAGAGGTGTATAAGAAAAATGGGTAAAAAATAAAGAAAACAGGAGGTACACAAAAAAGGGGGTTGAGGACGAAGATAAGAAAAAAGAAGGGAAAGAATGCGTTGCGAGGCAGAAGAATACTGACTAGCCCTCAGGAGTGAAATCAGCTCTCGGGAGCAATAACAAACTAAGGTTCTTCACCACCACCACTACCATGAGGGAGGAGGAAAGAGGGTGAGAAGCAGCATCCAAGAGGAGCAGGAGCAAGGAGCAGCAGCAACATCCAAGAGCAGTAGCACAACATCCAAGAAAAGAAGGAGCAGCAACATCCAGGAGGAGCAGGAGCAAGGAGCAGCAGCAACATTCTACGAGGCAGAACAACATGAGGAAGAGAAGGGTTGGCAAGAGAGTAGAATACCGACTAGCTTACTTCTGCAGGAGAACGTCACCCTCAGGAGCAGTAACCAACGCCTGGGACCAACACCACAACTGCCTCACTTAACTTATTTGCCAGTGGCAACTTGTGGGTTACACAAATACGAAGAGGACAAAAAGCAACATGAACACACGAACAAATAAAAACTGAACTCACAAGTGTGCTTGCAAGCGGCAGTCTCCAGCTCTTCTCCCAGTCTTACCTGAAAAACAAACAAGAACAAGAGTTCATTAGAAGGGTCACTCAGCCGCCGAGGGAATATATCGCTACAAAGTTGTTAAAATTCATCCAAAATATTGGATAAGTCACTGGCTGTATTAATTACCCTTTAACGTTCCATCGCAGAAATACTGGAGGGTTTTGGGTGTAACTTTTAAAGGGGTGGACAGGTAAGACAGCGAAAGGCTTCGGTCAGATGGTCAAAAGCTCCAGATGCGGGTCATCATATTACTAAGACCCGCGTCAGGAAGCACTTGTCCTTTTTCTTGACGAACCTAACCTTTTGGATGCATTTCTAGTATGTTATAGATGGGACCTAATATACTTTTTGCTCTGATGGCCGTTGCCATATCTTTTATAGTTTTTTTTTTTTTTTATAAATTTGACAAGCGATTGGGAACCCTCTGCTCACCATTGTCGTAGTGGTGGAGGTGGTGGTGAGAGTGAAACTGCGAGAGAGGACCTGCAGGAACACAGGAATTTCCGAGAATACGCTTTGCCTGCCTCAAATGTTTCCGGAAGGTCCTTTCATGGGACGAGCCGAGACACTCCAAGAAACTCTGGCTCTGACTGAGCGCTCCACTGGTCCGCTGGGAAGCAATGACAGATTGATCCTCATGGAAGATTCACTTACATATAAAAATCAGTACTTGTGATGCCAAAATGTATCCTAATATTAGTTTTGGCGATTTTAGACCTCCAGTGGAAATAAATCACAAATTCCATGGATTACTCGAGTTGTAGCTGAACTACTACATACAGACGAAAAAGCCATAGCATCTATGTGCCCTAAGAACCCCTGTACAAAGTTATATTACTCCCAAAACCATTTGTAGATTGCTAAATAAAACTCATCACGTCCGACGGTGTTACTATAACCCACTCTATATCTTTAACTATCCCTTCATTTATGAGAAATTACAAAAGGGAAAGAGGTCAAAGTTACGTTAGGTCAGGACACTGGGACATGAAGCAACAGTCGAGATAAAGTCGGGTCAAGTCAGATAAAGTTGCGTGTATTTCGAAAATTAGAGTTTTGGCCAATGTACTACGAGAGACAAACCTAGAAAAAACAACTAAGAGATCACGGAAGAGATTGGTGCAAGTGAACACAAATATATCATATTTAATATCTGGGAGTATGATAATAAGGATAATGCAGTCAAGGTCCCAGATTTTCGCTCTGCAGATCATAATGGAGTGGGGGAGCACCTGTGTAAGCGATGACTGGGACAACCCAGCTGGAGCACCTGTGTAAGCGATGACTGGGACAACCCAGCTGGAGCACCTGTGTAAGCGATGACTGGGACAACCCAGCTGGAGCACCTGTGTAAGCGATGACTGGGACAACCCAGCTGGAGCACCTTATAGCCTGATGACTGGGACAACTCTCAGCCTGGAGCACCTGTGTAAGCGATGACTGGGACAACCCAGCTGGAGCACCTGTGTAAGCGATGACTGGGACAACCGCTGGAGCACCTAGCGATGACTGACACGTGGCACTGTAAGCGATGACTGGGACAACCCAGCTGGAGCACCTGTGTAAGCGATGACTGGGACAACCCAGCTGGAGCACCTGTGTAAGCGATGACTGGGACAACCCAGCTGGAGCACCTGTGTAAGCGATGACTGGGACAACCCAGCTGGCGCACCTGTGTAAGCGATGACTGGGACAACCCAGCTGGAGCACCTGTGTAAGCGATGACTGGGACAACCCAGCTGGACGATTCCACCGACAAAGATCTTGCACATACAAACGAATATAACTTTTCACATATTTCGAGA
The DNA here is from genome assembly GCA_009830355.1 of Cherax destructor. NCBI lineage: Eukaryota > Metazoa > Arthropoda > Malacostraca > Decapoda > Parastacidae > Cherax > Cherax destructor. The sequence goes on along the minus strand of WNWK01009131.1, from coordinate 59,093 downwards.
ATTCCTGTTCCCGCAGCCCGGCCCTGGGCGAGGCTTGTCTGGAGCTTGCCTGGTCAACCGAGCTGTTGCTGCTAGCAGTCCGCTTGACCAGTATGACATTTTTTCTGAATAATGTACAAGGCTGCCCAAGGAACGTATCTTCAGAGAAATTAGATTCATTGGCGACTCAGCATTCACTGGACACTCAGGTGTCACCAGGAAATTATAACGGAGACTCAAGTGTTCACAGGGGACATTACAGTTTCAGGTGACTTAGTAGTTTCAGGTGACTTAGTAGTGGCAGGTGACTTAGTAGTTTCAGGTGACTTAGTAGTGGCTGGTGATTTACGCGTCACTGATGAAGCAGTAGTCCAGAGAAAGTAAATAAAATAAGTTATCCTAAATGGATGAATACGAAAGTAAAACATCTCTTGGGGAGAAGAGAAGCATTTACTGGTGCATCACAGAGCAAGAAGGTCACCTTACACCAATAAGTTTCAATTAAGTGATAAAAAAAATAAGGAAAGCTAAACGATGCTATTAAAGTTGCAAGGGAAGGGAATCAAAAACAAAGATCAGGGAAAAAATGGAAATTTTCGAAGAGGACCATTAACACACCCACTGGTTGTGTTAACACACCCACTGGTTGTGTTAACACACCCACTGGTTGTGTTAACACACCCAGTCAGCTTACATAATGGTCATGGGTCCCTAACATGAAAGAAAAAAGCGTTGCTTATATCAGGAAGACAAACAGATTCAGTTTCATAAATGTGTGTGTGTGTAAAGGAAGCGCTCTATTTCACCACCGCACTGGAGCGGGCATTTCCTTGTACTTCATCCCATGTCTTTCAAACGGTGCCGTTCTGAGCATATTCTACGTCGTGAGTATATCTCCTCTGAGTCTTGTTTTCATTATGTTGAGATTCAGTTATTTTAGTATATTTTCATAGTTAAGGTAGACTAATCAAAACCACCCTGAGGGGTTATTATATACGATCAATATCCGCAAAGAACTGTAAAATTGGTAGTCGTAAAGGAGGACAATAAATAATCATTATCTATAATCACGAACCTTACCTAAACAATAATTATAAATAATGACAATGATTATGTATAATGAGGCCATCGCCACTTCTGACCCCTGTAACAGTGATGGCAGCCCGCCTGGAGTGAACACCCCCACACCAGGGCAGTCTGTGACGCTAACACTCCAAGGATCATGACCAACCATCCCATGTGGAGGTCCCTGAGCAGTCTGGCACCAAAGACGCCAATGGTCATATAATGAACAACAATTAGCTGGGCTAAGAGCTATGAATCGACCCCTTCAGGAACAACTAGGTGAGTACATGAACATTTACTGGCACACTAGAGCACGTGACCCAACATTTAAATTACAACATATGTATATTCAAGCACTCTCCAGCATGTGGTCAACATAACACCACTCGCACACCTGCGACCCAACGGTAATACATCTGAACACCTGTCAACACCCCCCCCAACTCCCAGTTCCCAACACCTGTGACTTCCCCAGGATACACACGACTCAGCGAAGAGGCGTTTCTAGGAACTAAGATTCGACCCCTGCAACTACAAATACGTAAGTACACACACACACACAGGCCAATTGTCTATCGACAAGTGCCTTTGACAACTAGTAACTACACCTCTGCGGGCAGGCAATAAACTCCTCCTCACTGCCTCATTATGTTGCACTGTAGTTTAACTTCCGATCCTAAGGTTCTAGGACCCAGTTAGAACCGGAAGCAGCGGACTAGCACCAACAAACAAACAGGGCTGAACCAGTGCGGTCAGAACCAATAAACATCGCTCAAAGATTAAGAAGTCACAAGCAGAGACTCGTCCCCGTCAAAGACAACTAGGTAAGCATAACTCTAGGCCTACACATTAATTACAGGAACACCAGAAACTAATATACCAGTGTAAGGATATAATTGATGCATTAAGCTCCTATTCAGGTTTGTAAAAAAAAACAAATTATATAAAAAAATTATTATAAAGAATTATAACGATGGTATAGGTGACTCAGAGGAATGTGCGAGGTATTATATATAAAGTGTCAGAAGAAATACAAAAAAAATTACCAACTCTTCCCTACCCAAACACTCGCTATATACACCGAGTGGTGTTTTTTCCCCTCTCATTGTATATGTACTGAGAGTTTAGTCCATATTAAAGGGATTAAAGTATTCTTGTCTGGTGGTGAAAAAGGTGAAGGACAGCCTTAATGGCCCTAGAGTAGTGGATAGGCTTTATACCCCATTAACCCACCCACCCCCAAAACGATTACCCTTAACACTCCTCCCAGAAATAAGCGACTGAGAACAACAAACTGAAATAAATTAAGAAATTACTTTTGAATTTTCATAAAAATAACCAAACAGCGCAAGGCTTCACTCTGGGTTTTTAAACACAGTGAAGAGCAAATGTGATATGGAAGATCCTCGCAAGCCGATGGTGACACTATTCAAATCGCTAGTGCTCCCTCACTTAGAATACTGCTCAGTGCTGACGGCCCCGTTCAGGGCAGGAGAAATAGCAGAGCTGGAACAAATCCAGAGATCGTTTACGGCTCACATTGAGCCATTGAAACATCTAAATTATTGGGAATGCCTTCAAGTCTTGAACATGTACTCATTGGAGCGGAGGAGAGAGAGATGCATGATAATATATACTTGGAAAGTATTTGAGGGCCTGGTCCCAAATCTGCACACTGCCATAACAACATACTGGAGTGAGAGATATGGGAGAAAGTGTAAAATAAACCCAGTGAGGAGCAGGGGTGCGGTGGGGACAATACGGGAGCACTGTATTAACATCCGGGGTCCCAGACTATTCAACATCTTACCAGAAGATATCCGAAACATCGCTGGAACCAGTGTAGAAGCCTTCAAGAGGAAACTGGACAAATATCTTCACCAGGTGCCAGATCAACCAGGCTGTGATGGATATGTGGGGCAGTGGGCCTCCAGCAGCAACAGCCTGGTTGACCAGGCAAGCACCAGACGAGCCTGGCCCATGGCCGGGCTCAGAGAGTAGATAAACTCTCGAAACTCTTCAAAGGTATATCAAATGTATAAGGTACTGCGGGTCTCGCTGACAAGTGCCATGTAACGCCCCTTGTAGCTGCTGCTGCTTCCTATGAGTTGTTCATTATTTACCTTTTGAATTATTATTATTATTATTATTATGATATGATGCCTGCTGCTGCTGTTATTGCTGAATAAATGTTGTTGGCGGTGGCTGCTGCTGCTGTTGGATAATTATTATTGGCAGTGGTTGTCGCTGTTACTGATACTGCTTCCCTGTCCACTTCATCTGGCCAGTTTCCGGTTGAGTCACTATCTGCACATCACACGTTTGTCCCGTTAGAGGCGATCCTCTCGTCACCGACCGTTAGAAACCCGCTACTGTTCAGCGTGTCACCGCAACGGATGAAGATCGATCTAAGAGCAACTAACCTCACCTTTGTGGTTTGATAACTTGACCATTCTAGGTGCTAACTACTGAACACAAAACAGCTTGATACGATCTATCTCCTTAAAATGGCCTCTTTTGCATACCTCGCTTATATTCACGGGGATCCGCTATAGTGCGTGATAAATGGAGGCAATCAGTAAGGGCAGCTCCCCACACACACCCCCGAGGACATGTGGTCCGGTCCGTCCAATACAGTAACCATCTCCTCACTTTTGACATGAGCCGTCCAGGCCCTATGACGCCAACAAGAGCAATTAAAAGCGCTGTAAGGTAATTTGATGGTATTATGAGGCACCCTACACACATCCTAAGGGAAGTACTCATTAAGATTACAGAGGTACACAATGGGTTCAAAGACTAGATCCCAAGTATAGTATCTTTTCATTTTTAACTCATTATTGTCACCACGGACAACCGTTGTGTAGTCACAGACTTCCTATCCATCCAGCTATTATTTATGGTTGTGCTGGGTGGGAGTGGGAGAATAGGGGATTGAAGGATGAAGTATCGCAGGGGTAGGAGGAGGGGAATTGTGTAGAGAGGGGGGCAGAGTGGAAAGGGAGACAGAAGGTGGGGAGAGTTCGGGAAGAGTTGCCTGGTCTTACTTCACAGAACGCCGCTGCTTAGGTATGGAAAAAATGAAGAACTCAAAAGGAACACTATATACAAAACGCAAGAGGGTCACCACATAGAACGAAAGAAACACGTAAAGGATTTGGGAATAATTATGTCTGCTGATCTGTCTTTTAAAGACCATAACAAGACAAAGATCACAACAGCCAGGAAGATGACGTGGTGGGTATTGAGAACTTTCAAAACAAGGGAAATAATGCCGATGGTGACACTCTTCAAATCGCTAGTGCTCCCTCACTTAGAATACTGCTCTGTGCTGACGGCCCGGTTCAGGGCAGGAGAAATAGCATAGCTGGAACAAATTCAGAGATCGTTTACGGCTCACATTGAGCCATTGAAATATCTAAATTATTGGGAACGCCTTCAAGTCTTGAACATGTACTCATTGGAGCGGGGAGAGTTCGGGAAGAGTTGCCTGGTCTTACTTCACAGAACGCCGCTGCTTAGGTATGGAAAAAATGAAGAACTCAAAAGGAACACTATATACAAAACGCAAGAGGGTCACCACATAGAACGAAAGAAACACGTAAAGGATTTGGGAATAATTATGTCTGCTGATCTGTCTTTTAAAGACCATAACAAGACAAAGATCACAACAGCCAGGAAGATGACGTGGTGGGTATTGAGAACTTTCAAAACAAGGGAAATAATGCCGATGGTGACACTCTTCAAATCGCTAGTGCTCCCTCACTTAGAATACTGCTCTGTGCTGACGGCCCGGTTCAGGGCAGGAGAAATAGCATAGCTGGAACAAATTCAGAGATCGTTTACGGCTCACATTGAGCCATTGAAATATCTAAATTATTGGGAACGCCTTCAAGTCTTGAACATGTACTCATTGGAGCGGAGGGGAGATACATGATAATACCTGGAAAGTACTTAAGAGGGCCTGGTCCCAAATCTGCACACTGCCATAACAACATACTGGAGTGAGAGATATGAAAGGAAGTGTAAAATAAACCCAGTGAGGAGCAGGGGTGCGGTGGGGACAATACGGGAGCACTGTATTAACATCCGGGGTCCCAGACTATTCAACATCTTACCAGAAGATATCCGAAACACGGCTGGAACCAGTGTAGAAGCCTTCAAGAGGAAACTGGACAAGTATCTTCACCAGGTGCCATATCAACCAGGCTCTGATGGATATGTGGGGCAGTGGGCCTCCAGCAGCAACAGCCTGGTTGACCAGGCAAGCACCAGACGAGCCTGGCCCATGGCCGGGCTCAGAGAGTAGATAAACTCTCGAAACTCTTCAAAGGTATATCAAAGGTATATCCTCACTTGTCAAATTGTCCTCCTGCCCAACATTTCCTACCAGTCCTCCTCTCACCCTACCCTATCAGCTTATATCTTCCTCAGAGCGATAGGAAAAACCTTCTCTACCGCTGTATCAAATCTTCAGGAAGAAACCTGTTGCTGCTCCTGCTGTGTTAAATCAGGAAGAAACCTAGTGTTGCTGCGTTAAATTTTCGGGAAGAAACCTGCTGCTGCTGTGTTAAATCTTCAGGAAGAAATTTGCTGTTGCGTAAATTCCCCCACAAGAATTACAGTATCCGCTGTAATTCTTGCGGGACTCGAGGCAGTGACCTGGTGGCGAGCACAGCACATCTGGCCGGACTCTTCAGCTGGTAACAACTCGTATTAATATGTAATCTGGAGAGGCTAAACCCATGTCAATATTGTCATCTCTCCATTATCAATAAGGTAATCGCTAGTCTTTGTTCAGAAGGGTCTCCCCTTATCACACTGGCATCATCTGAACTTTCATTATCGGCTGTTATCTGAGCTGTGCGTCTGAGCAAGCAGCTGCGACCTCTCCCTCGGCTGCTGATATATGCCAACACCGAAAACGCCAAAAAGAATTCTTCCTTTTGATCCAACAAATTACAATGGGTTTTAAACTCCAAGGGTTCTTTTTCTTTCCTACCCCAGAAAGACCACCCTTCTGTCCAACCCCAGAAAGACCACCCTTCTGTCTAACCCTAGGAACGCCTCTCTTCTGTCCAACCCCAGGAACGCCTCCCTTCTGTCCAACCCCAGGAACGCCTCCCTTCTGTCCAACCCCAGGAACGCCTCCCTTCTGTCCAACCCCAGGAACGCCTCCCTTCTGTCCAACCCCAGGAACGCCTCCCTTCTGTCCAACCCCAGGAACGCCTCCCTTCTGTCCAACCCCAGGAACGCCTCCCTTCTGTCCAACCCCAGGAACGCCTCCCTTCTGTCCAACCCCAGGAACGCCTCCCTTCTGTCCAACCCCAGGAACGCCCCCCTTCTGTCCAACCCCAGGAACGCCTCCCTTCTGTCCAACCCCAGGAACGCCTCCCTTCTGTCCAACCCCAGGAACGCCTCCTTCTGTCCAACCCCAGGAACGCCTCCCTTCTGTCCAACCCCAGGAACGCCTCCCTTCTGTCCAACCCCAGGAACGCCTCCCTTCTGTCCAACCCCAGGAACGCCTCCCTTCTGTCCAACCCCAGGAACGCCCCCCTTCTGTCCAACCCCAGGAACGCCTCCCTTCTGTCCAACCCCAGGAACGCCTCCCTTCTGTCCAACCCCAGGAACGCCTCCTTCTGTCCAACCCCAGGAACGCCTCCCTTCTGTCCAACCCCAGGAACGCCTCCCTTCTGTCCAACCCCAGGAACGCCTCCCTTCTGTCCAACCCCAGGAACGCCTCCCTTCTGTCCAACCCCAGGAACGCCTCCCTTCTGTCCAACCCCAGGAACGCCTCCCTTCTGTCCAACCCCAGGAACGCCTCCTTCTGTCCAACCCCAGGAACGCCTCCCTTCTGTCCAACCCCAGGAACGCCTCCCTTCTGTCCAACCCCAGGAACGCCTCCCTTCTGTCCAACCCCAGGAACGCCCCCCTTCTGTCCAACCCCAGGAACGCCTCCCTTCTGTCCAACCCCAGGAACGCCTCCTTCTGTCCAACCCCAGGAACGCCTCCCTTCTGTCCAACCCCAGGAACGCCTCCCTTCTGTCCAACCCCAGGAACGCCTCCCTTCTGTCCAACCCCAGGAACGCCTCCTTTCTTTTCAAAATGGAGTTTTTTCATAACCAAGATAATTTCTCATTTTGTCATTCCAAGTGGAATTGTGTTATTCAGAGAAAGTGCCCAGCAACAGCCTGGTTGATCCGGCAACCACCAGACAAGCCTTACCTTAGATATACCTTTGAAGAGTTTCGCGAGTTTCACTACTCTTGGAGCCCGGTCATGGGCCAGGCTTGTCTGGTGCTTGCCTGGTCAACCAGGCTGTTGCTGCAGGAGACCTGGTGAAGATACTTGTCCAGTTTCCTCTTGAAGGCTTCTACACTGGTTCCAGCTGTGTTTCTGATATATTCTTGTAAGATGTTGAATAGTCTGGGACCCCGGATGTTGATACAGTGTTCCCTTATTGTCCCCACTGCACCCCTGCTCCTCACTGGGTTTATTTTACACTTCCTCACATATCTCTCACTCCAGGGTCGGGCCGCCAGAGTACGAAAACACTACAAACCCACCAAAGGTATATCGAAGGTAAGGGAATCTTCTTACACATTTCACAGGAATTTCCTCCTCAGTTCATGATGTCATTATTTTACATTTTCACGTCATGCTGACACTACAGTTGCTTCCGTCTGGCAAGTGATGGAATGTTGATGGTGGGGCTGCGGACCGCAGACAACAATAGCCTGGCTGACCCCGTGGTTGCCGAGTCGACTTACTTGGTCTGCCGGGTAATGGTTCTGAGGATCACTAAACCAACCCCCACCCCTTGCGCCAAGCTTCTGAGTGGACCTCATGATTGACCGCCGTGCCAATCAGGTTGTTGGTGGATCACTGCCCGCAGTTGGTCCACCAGGAACAGTTTGCAGAAGTTTGTGAAGTTCTCTTGAAGATAATTATGGGTTAGTAATTACCATTATAAAAGGAGTGTTAAAAAAAATGTCCGGGCTCTTTTACGATTATTGGAATATTTCCCGGTGTGCTGACGTACCTCTGTTTATTACAGCTATTTTGCACCCTCTATTATGCTTGCAGCTCTCGTAAAGACTTATGTACGTTTTTTTCAGTTTTAAAATAATGCCGCTTTTATTCGCTGCAATTCCAGGAGTTTAGTTTTGGCTTCCCCATTAAGTTGTATATTAGTAAAGAATGGTGTAAACTTTTTGCTGTGATCTAACTTAATAGTAAAATACTTTTTGGGAGTATACGGAGGATTGGATGAGGTTCTCCGGTACTCCCGGCCAGCTGGTGACCCGGCCCATGACCGTACACGGTACAAGAAATTCTTATATACAAAGTTACACATCTTTACACATCTACTTTTTCATCCCACCTCAGAGAGCCTTGTTTATCTCACCTTGTTAGGTAAATGGACACAGATGCAACTAATGTGACGTCTTGTGGCAACGTTTTAGTCTTCAGAAGTATTGACAAAGTTCCTGGAAAGCGAAACGTTGCCATAATAAAATGCCACATTTGTTGCATGTGTCCGTTTACCTAACATTGTGTGTGTAATTCTACCATTATTACCACTTGTCTCGGATTAATCAAGATGATGAGGTTAGAAAAGCTCTCGAAACCGATCACAGGTATTCCACAGGGCAGGTGACAACCCCCTCTTAAGCCCCCTTCCCCCAAACTCATGCATCCCCGGAAGTAGGTCTTCCCTCCTTTAGTGAGAAGAGTACGAGAGTCAACAGCTTGGGTAGTGTGACACCCCTCTCCCGGATGTGGCTCTCCTGTCATACTACACCCAACATACACACAAACCTCCAACCACTGCCTCCACACAGACCCCCAAACAAACCACCTCCACAACCAGCAATCCTCCCACAGCCTTAACCTTTACCCATACTTGATAAATCATACTAAGACTATGTGATCCGTTGGGTAAAGAACTCCAATGGAAATGAGTCACTTGTCTTTTTTTGGGTTATCCCAGGTAATTTAACATATGGTACTCTATGATAATTTGTGTAACTATTTGTGTATACCTGCGCCTAAATAAACTTAATCACGGAGCGGGCCATCATTTTATTAAGGGGCACTAAGTTCCTCCTATCTTCTAACATGTTCATTTTTCTACTATAATCTACCTTGTCCATAATTACTATAGCATTTGTTTTGTCTGCTTTCGTAAGGTGAAGTCTAGGATCTTTCCTAAATTCATGGTATGACTTAGCCAATCTCTGAGGACAACTGGGTTCCACAGGTCTGAGCAAAGCACCCATTAACACACCTGTCATTAAACATTTGTTTCCCCTTTACGAATAAAAACAAACTTCAAAGGTTCACTATACGCTTAATTCAATTATATTTAATCTTGAAAATGGCTACTCACTCGAGCATTAAGTGTGCCACAGACATGAAAGTATTAGCAATTCCTTCAAGTTATTTGTCGGAATGAAAGTTCATAGTACTTATAAGATGGTGTACCTTTGATGAGTTCAGAGAGCTTTTCTACTCCCAGGAGGAATAACAACAGCACCTATAAACTACATAATTTTAAAGTCAACCCAAACAGATAGAAAAAACAGAGTTCTGGTAAGCAGACATGGAGAGGCAAGACAAATGTGCTTAAGTGTTGATAATGAAGGTGATTCACTGCTTGCCTTAATATCACAGAGTATAATTAACATAACTCTCAAGGTTATAACTACATTTAAATATTGTTAAGACTAATATTAATGTGGTTTTGTTCTGATTTCCGTATTACAGAATGGACAAACACGTGCTATGGGAGTAAAGGTGAACAGGTGGAGGATGAGAATACAAGAGAAATAAATAAAGATAATAACAAGATAAAGTAAATGAATGGTAGAGAAAACCAAGGTCATAAACCCCAACTAAGACATTCCGCGGAGCCCCTACAAGTGAGAGACAATCACACAACATACCAGACGCAGGAGACAGCTGCTGCTCTACCAGACGATGGGAGGGAAGAGGAGGGCGAGGAGAGGGAAGAGGAGGGGAAGAAGTTAGAAGAAACGAAGCTATCCTAGGGAAGCCTCAATGAAAGGAAAAAGAGGGAGGGTGAGGCAACAGCTTTTGCCTGGTGTGTCGCCTCTCCTTGACCCACACCAATCTGACGGACGCCAGGTGGCACAACCACTGCCAAAGTAAATCAGTGATGGGGGGAGGCAGAGAGGAGGAAGGAAGGGAGGGAGGGAGGAAGGAAGGGAGGGAGGGAGGGAGGAAGGGAGGGAGGAAATGAGAGAGAGAATCAATCACAATCTAGTAATATTTCTTATATCTGCTGTACGGGAAAGGTAGGTTAGTAGGTATTAGGTTTGTCAGGAAACAGGACAAATATTTTCTGACGTGGGTCTCAGTCATACGATAATCCGCAATTGGAGCTTTTGGTCATCTGACCAAGGCCTTCTGCTGGCTTACCTGTCCGCCCCTTTAAAAAATGATTGTTATGATCATAACCATTTATTTGATATGTACTGCACGGAGAAGTTTGAACCATTAAGAAAGCTGACACCGTAAGTCATCCAGTGCTCACTGAAATAACAATCACATACCTGTTGCCATTATCAAGCTTGAGGGTTTTTTTCCTACTCTCGCATCCCCGTCCTGGGGATATGATTCCTTGTTTAACCAGGTTGTTGCTATTAGCGGCACACTTCCACGCTAATAGCAGAGCTAAACCCAGGGGCTTAGTTGCTCAATCCATCAATCTTGAAAATATTGACTCAGTCTGAGGGACTGATTACCTCAAACTACTCCTGATCTTCAGTTCTTCTCTGTACTGGATCGAGGAAGCCTCTGGCTGGCGAAACTGTTTCCACAATATACCCAAGTGTTGCACAAGCGTGTAATTCATCAACGAGTGCAACACGAGAAGCGTCCGTGGGTTACTCATGCCATGTCAAGACACCCACCATGCCCGCTGCTTTGGCATGAACACCTGTTAGCACACGTGTGCCACAACACTTTTTTATATAAAGAGGAAACAAGATATATTTCAATGTATGAGGAGCAGCACACGTGAGTCATGTAGACGCAACACACCACACGTGAGTCATGTAGACGCAACACACCACACGTGAGTCACGTAGACGCAGCACACCACACGTGAGTCACGTAGACGCAGCACACCACACGTGAGTCATGTAGACGCAGCACACCACACGTGAGTCATGTAGACGCAACACACCACACGTGAGTCACGTAGACGCAGCACACCACACGTGAGTCATGTAGACGCAACACACCACACGTGAGTCATGTAGACGCAACACACCACACGTGAGTCATGTAGACGCACACACACACGTGAGTCACGTAGACCAGCACACCACACGTGAGTCACGTAAGCAGCACACACAGTGGCTAGAGCAACCACAACGTGAGTCACGTAGACGCAACACCACCAGTCTGTAGACGAGTGAGTCATGTAGACGAGCACACCACACGTGAGTCATGTAGACGCAACACACCACACGTGAGTCATGTAGACGCAGCACACCCACGAGTCGTGACGCATACACACACACGTGAGTCATGGACGCAACACACCACACGTGAGTCATGTAGACGCAGCACACCACACGTGAGTCATGTAGACGCACACACCACACGTGAGTCATGTAGACGCAACACACCACGAGTCTGTGACGCAGCATCCACACGTGTAGTACGCAACACACCACACGTGAGTCAGTAGACGCACACACCACACGTGAGTCAGTAGACGCACACACCACACGTGAGTCATGTAGACGCAGCACACCACACGTGAGTCATGTAGACGCAACACACCACACGTGAGTCATGTAGACGCAGCACACCACACGTGAGTCATGTAGACGCAACACACCACACGTGAGTCATGTAGACGCAGCACACCACACGTGAGTCATGTAGACGCAACACACCACACGTGAGTCATGTAGACGCAACACACCACACGTGAGTCATGTAGACGCAACACACCACACGTGAGTCATGTAGACGCAGCACACCACACGTGAGTCATGTAGACGCAACACACCACACGTGAGTCATGTAGACGCAACACACCACACGTGAGTCATGTAGACGCAACACACCACACGTGAGTCATGTAGACGGGGAGGTTCCGTCTATTACATCACAGTTAGATTCAACTTCCACATAGGTTATTAACGAGAGTTAAATCACACCAAGACTGTAAATAAACCATACCACTTGCAGGCCATTGCGCTATTATTGTATTCGGAAACTAGCGCCAAACCCGTATGGGACAGTGAGCATATACGAGAATCCCGTCATGGATGTAGTGACGACACAAGTCAACATCGGCGTGGGTGTAAAAAATTTTTATCCCCGAGGTGACGTACGACCAACGGATTCTCTGCGCTGACCAAAGCAGAGAATCCAGACAGCAGATTATTATTCATTTATGCAATTCCGAAGTCCCTCCAGCGCGATGCTCCTCTTCACCTTGCGTCGTCTTGACGGTCTGAAGGTTTGCCGAAGCTAAATACAACAAACGCAACTTGCATTAGCCAGAGTGGAGAATAATGGCACCAACCACACATACATCACCCCACGAGACAAACCTCCCCCTCACACACTCAGTGTGATGCCAAACTCGATACACAGCTTCAAGAATAGATATGATAAGGCTTGAGAGGCCTGAAATTACTGATGATCATAGTAGTTCGAGGCGAGGTCAGGAGTCGAGTCTCGACCCTCACAAACTTATAGTACAATTTAGTGACTACATCTGCACAAAAACGCGTACAACGAGGTATACATGAGAGTAAAATTATACGTACACACATCAGCATGTGTAAAATGACACACACACATTCCATTATTAAGTATGTAAAACAACACACAGTATAATGTCATATATACCAACATACACGAGTACATTATAAGTAACACGAGATATACATCAACATGGTTGTAAAAAGTGTGAAGTTGTTTCTTTACACAACCCAGGAAACGCAGGCTGCCCTTCCTTAAAATACACCATCCATTATCTTCAAGAAAGAGAGGCTATTGTCTTTGTCTTTGCTCTTACCAAAGTGGGTTTGAGGGGGATGGGGGGGTTAACTCCATCCCTAGGACCCGCCTCTTAATATTCACTGGACTGGCGCAGCAGGTTCGTAACCCCTACGGAACAATAGTCAGTAAGAACATCAACAAGATGTTAGCCTTAAAACACAGACTGAAAATATCTGGGTATGTACCATTCATGTATACTCCTAATGGTGCTCATATTCCTCTTTATATATATATATATATATTACTACAAGTACATGTACAAGGTATACAGGCATAGCTGACATCAATGACATACTACTATATAGAAAGCCCCTTGTTATACCTTTAGAGCATTTCGGGCAAATTAGGTCAGTTTTATTCCAGGATGCGACCCACACCAGTCAACTAACACCCAGGTACCCATTTTACTGATAGGTGAACTTAGACAACCGGTGTAAGGAAACACGTCCGATGTTTCCACCCCTTCGCCAGGAATCGAACCCGGACCCTCACCGTATGAAGCGAGAGCTTTTGCCACCAGGCCACGGGGCACCGTGACTGTTATTCTTGTTATATTTATTAAATTCATCAATCTGTGCCAACAACAATAAGAAAGTTTAGGAACAAACACCCCTTCAACGTCACTTGCTCCTTCCTATTAACTCCCTACCTAACCTCCCCCCCACACTCGTCTCGCACCCCCTAAACTTCCTACGCACTACGACCCCAACCCCCCTCCCCCTTCCCTCTCCCCCGGGCGTCAGCCCAATCACCAACACTGCTTTATGGTTGCTTTTACTGCCTCCTCAAGGGTTAAGCTTTCCGCCCCCGTGTGGCGGTGATGGTAACGTCTCAGCGCCCGTGTGATGGTGACGTTAATATCTCCCAGCACGTGTGGTTCATGGTAGCGTCTCCCAGCACCGTGTGAGGACGGGATCTCCCACACCCTGGTCATGGTAGCCCCTGTCAGTCTCCCAGCACGTGTGGTCAGGTGTCTCCCAACAGTGGTCATGTAGTCTCCCAGCAGGGGTCATGGTAGTCTCCCAGCACGTGTGGTCATGGTAGTCTCCCAGCACGTGTGGTCATGGTAGTCTCCCAGCACGTGTGGTCATGGTAGTCTCCCAGCACGTGTGGTCATGGTAGTCCCCCAGCACGTGTGACGGTGACTGTAGCGCCATCTACTCACCTGTGTGGCTGGCAAGTAGCCCAGCACACGGAGCTACTTGCCCTTTCCTGAGCAGCCAAGGAAGGAGGCGGGCGGTCGTACAGAGGCACTTATTACCCAGGGTGTTTGTGAGATGGCCGGTAGGTAGTGAATGGGGGTGGTGGGTAGTAGAGGATGGGAAAGGCAGTAAAGGGGATGAATAGTGAATGGGATGAATACTGAATTGGACGGGCAGTGATTGGGACTTGTTTGGCAACTGTGCAAGATAGTCCTCACCGCGATCACTGCAAAATCAACACCACCCTCAATTTTTGACCTGCCAGTACAGATCTTTATCCTTAAATCATGTTCAGAGAAATTAGCCTAAGTCACCACGAGGGCTCGGCCCTGAGGGGAAGATGGTCCCCATCCACTGCCTATAACACACAAATAACACGTACATAGGAGAGAGAAAAGCTTATAACTTGTGAATGGTCCAAGACGGACCGAAACGTCGTCATAAGTTTCCCTTTCTCTCTATGTGCGGATTATTTGTGTATATAATAATAATAATAATAATAGTTTATTTGGACATGATACAAAGAATTACATTTGGTTATTGAGATTACATGAGGTGTACATGCCAAAAGCCCCTAATATGCAGGGCATTTTGGGCAGACTTAAAATTAACTTAAAACTAAATTGTAAGAATTTTTGTAGATAGTTTACAATGAGTAAATATGAGTATTTAAGCTATGAAAATTGAACATAGTTTAGACATGACATTTTTTAAACAGTTTTGTACTTTTGTCTTCATTATAAAATTAATTAAATCAGATTAAACAAATTAAAGCAACAATAATAATAAAATAATAAAAAGTTATGGTTGATAATTTATAAAATAAGTAAAGTTGCATATCTAAGTTATAAAGTTTGAATATAAGTTGAGCATATCAATTAATTGTAGCAATTTATTGTATTGTTCCAGTCATGGTATGTCTTTTTGTCCTTTATAAAGGCGACCCTTAAACACCGTCCAAGAGAGGACAGGGAGAGAAGTCAGTCCCTCTGACCAGATACTCTGAGGCCACAACCCAGATTAGACGTCACAGGAAGCTTTGCACAATTCTTGACTAATAAGGAAAAAAATGACTCCTGCCGCTAGTCCCCTACTCCACACCAGAGCAACACGCAGAGCCAAACGTTGTTTTTTGACCATCCCTTCTTACCCTACCCAGAACACACCTCCAAGATAGCTCTCCTAGAATTAGTAGAGCAAGGTTTAGAAAAAACAAAAACAAAAATCAATAGACCGGTAACAGCGAGGCGTTAGTAGCATTCGGTTAGTAACGGCGAACCGGGAAGAACAAGCGGAGTTGCAGTCACCACTCTGGAATTCACAGGTGACCTCCAGTAACACTTCCGCTGCCAGACAGCCACTGGATGTTTTACCCGATATACCACAGGGCGGTCCACCTGAGTGGGAGGTTACTGGGTTTGATTGGTGTCGTGAGTACGGAAGTAAATTCTTGAGTAGCTTTGGGTAGTGGTGGTTTTGATACGGACCTGCCTTGTTTGGGCCAGTAGGCCTTCTGCAGTGTTCCTCCAATCTTATGTAAGGTCAACCTCACAGTGGTGCGAAGCAGCAGGGAGAACCCTGTTCAATTACCGCTTCCATAATACCCTGGGGTAAATTTAACCAATGAGGAAAGAAAAAACCCGCCGTTACAGAAGCCAAATATTAGGAGTGGGTACTGGGTTCCTCATCAGTCTAAGTAGGTTGCCAACAGCAACAGCCAGGTTGACCAGGCAAGCACCAGGAGAGCCTGACCCAAAAGTATATCATCTCAACCCCCCGCCGCCAATCACCACATTAACTGGTGTCCAGTGTCGGGGATGGGAAGGCTTTGGGCTAGGAAAAACGGGTGGAACTAAAAAGAAAAGGGACAAAGGAACGGGGGATGGGGTAAGGGGTAAAGGAGAGGCTAGGACAGCGGATGTGGACAGGGAAAGCGTAAGCCGAGTAAAGATGACGTGGAAGTCTAGAGAATGGACTGGTGAAAAAAGTATTTGAGGACTAAGAGTTTAACTTAAAACTTTCCAAGACATGTCATCTAAAAGCGACTGCGTTGCAAGGCGCTTTTACAAACTTGCTATGTACTGCATTATATTGTTGCTACAAGCGCACACACGAGGAGAGGAGGTAGTGACGAAGAGTGAAGTGAAGACGAAGTGAAAGGTATGAGAAGAGTGACGGGTAACAGACGAAGAGGTTGAGAGTGCAGGTAATAGACGAAGATTGAGGTATGAGATGAGTGGGTAATAGACGAAAGAGAGAGTGCGGGTAAAGACGAAGGGATGAGAGTGCGGGTAATAGACGAAGAGGATGAGAGTGCGGTAATAGACGAAGAGGATGAGAGGGGTGACGAAGAGGTGAGTGCGGTAATAGACGAAGAGGATGAGAGTGCGGTATAGACGAAGAGGTTGAGAGTGGGAAAGACGAAGAGGATGAGAGTGCGGGTAATAGACGAAGAGGTTGAGAGTGCGGGTAATAGACGAAGAGGTTGAGAGTGCGGGTAATAGACGAAGAGGTTGAGAGTGCGGGTAATAGACGAAGAGGATGAGAGTGCGGGTAATAGACGAAGAGGATGAGAGTGCGGTAATAGACGAAGAGGTTGAGAGTGCGGGTAATAGACGAAGAGGATGAGAGTACGGGTAATAGACGAAGAGGATGAAAGTGATGGTAATAGACGAAGAGGATGAGAGTGCGGGTAATAGACGAAGAGGATGAGAGTGCGGGTATAGACGAAGAGGATGAGAGTCGGGTAATAGACGAAGAGGATGAGAGTGGGTAATAGACGAAGAGGATGAAAGTGAGGTAATAGACGAAGAGGATGAGAGTGCGGGTATAGACGAAGAGGATGAGAGTGCGGGTAGTAGACGAAGAGGATGAGAGTGCGGGTAGTAGACGAAGAGGATGAGAGTGCGGGTAGTAGACGAAGAGGATGAGAGTGCGGGTAATAGACGAAGAGGATGAGAGTGCTGGTAATAGACGAAGAGGATGAGAGTGCGGGTAATAGACGAAGAGGATGAGAGTGCGGGTAATAGACGAAGAGGATGAGAGTGCGGGTAATAGAGGAAGAGGATGAGAGTGCGGGTAATAGAGGAAGAGGTTGAGAGGAGTGCGGGTAATAGAGAAAGAGGATGAGAGGAGTGCGGGTAATAGAGGAAGAGGATGAGAGAAGTGCGGGTAATAGAGGAAGAGGATGAGAGGAGTGCGGGTAATAGAGGAAGAGGATGAGAGGAGTGCGGGTAATAGAGGAAGAGGATGAGAGGAGTGCGGGTAATAGAGAAAGATGATGAGAGGAGTGCGGGTAATAGAGAAAGAGGATGAGAAGAGTGCGGGTAATAGAGGAAGAAGATGAGAGGAGTGCGGGTAATAGAGAAAGAGGATGAGAAGAGTGCGGGTAATAGAGGAAGATGAGAGGAGTGCGGGTAATAGAGAAAGATGATGAGAGGAGTGCGGGTAATACATAAAGAGGATGAGAGGGGAGAGGAGGACGAGAGGAATGGTGTGTTTACCTGAAATTTATCTGAAGTTTTGGTAGGCAGATTTAGGATCAACCCTTCTAGAATTTTCCAGGAGTAAAGTATGATGTATAGTTCTCTCCTACCTTCCAAGGAGTACAGTTGGAAGGACTTCAAGCTTCCTCAGTAATTTAGGTGTTTGACTGAATATATAAGAACTGTGAAAGTTCCCTATACATTCTCCAGGTCTGCATTTTTTCCTCCCTTAAAAGAGGCTGTAAGTGTACGGCAATATCTTAGTCTAGAGAGAACAAGCGTCAAAAACTATTATTGGCCTCTATTTTGAAGGTTCTAATTATCCACCAGTCTATCATTTTCCCTGCAGATGTGATAATGACACTTGTAGTCCTTTAACGTGATATTTTTGTGTGCTCAGAGCGCAGACCACTAAGTTACAAGTGTCAATGTGCCGCCAGAGTATCGTAATCCATCGCACCCACTTGTTCATCCACTTGAGAAGCAATGATAAACTGCAGCCACTGGCGACGAGCAGTGAACGAGTGCACTCATGACCACTGGCAAGATGATACCCGCTCGGCCTGATAACCCACCCATGCCACTGCAATCACCATCTAGGTAACATAGCTAAATACCTCATAAAACAGTTCTATTGCTCTCCAAACCCACATTCCCTGCCTAGGATCGCATCTTCATAATCGAACAAAAATAATGATTGCAACATTATAGATATTTGGTTCTCTCAATACAAAATGGATTATATAGTCACAATGCAACACAAAAAAGTCCATACAGTACAAGAGCGATTGTGTTCCACTTCGTAGTTTTGAAGCGTATTCATAATATAATACGAGGCATGAGGTAGTTTTGAAGTACCTTCACAATATAATATGAGGCATGAGGTATAGTTTTGAAGTACCTTCACAATATAATATGAGGCATGAGGTATAGTTTTGAAGTGTCTTCAAGACAAGAGATGCCATGCCAATGATGATCCTTATTAAATCACTTGTTCTCTCTAGGCTGGAATACTGCTGTACATCAACATCCCCATTCAAGGTAGGTGAAATTGCAGCTCTAGTGAATGTACAGAGAACTTTTACTGCACGTATAAGTTCCATCAAACACCTTAACTACTGGGAAGGCCTGGAAGATTCTGGAAGGACTGGTCCCTATTCTGCACACAGAAATCACTCCCTATGAAAGCAAAAGACTTGGCAGGCGATGCAACATACCCTCAGTGAAAAGTAGGGGCGCCAATAGTACACTAAAAGAAAACACAATAAGTGTCCGGGGCCCAAGACTGTTTAACAGCTTCCCACCAGCCATAAGGGGAATTACCAATAGACCCCTGGTTGTCTTCAAGAGGGACCAGGACAGATACCTAGTCAGTGCCAGATCAGCCGGGCTGTGGTTCGTACGTTGGACTACGTGCGGCCAGCTGTAACAGCCTCGTTGATCAGGCCCTGATCCACCAGACTTCATGGACCTGTCCTCGTGGGCGTTGATCCCCGGAATGCCCTTCTTGTAGACTCCAGATACGTAGGTAGACAATACTAGGCATGAGGTATAGTTTTTAAGTGCCTTCGTAATATAATACGAGGTCCACCTAGTACACGATGGATTATGACTTCACAAGTGCAAATAAAGAAGAATTTAAATATTTAATTAGAAAATAGATTAGGAATCGTATAACTAATAGAACACTGCAGGTCTTTTAAAAAGTTATCAACTATAGTAACCACCTCAAGCACATGCACCAAAAAAAAGTTTGTGAACCACTGTGTTTATGCCTTCACCTGACAACTACCAATCCAATCAGAGATAAGACCACTTAAAACAGTGAAGGAGAAACTTTCTTTGCGAAACCACGATTCTTCCACTAAGCTACCGTTTAGCAGGAGCCGACTCAACTGCAGGTTGCTGTTTTGAATTCCTCTGTAGCCTACAAGTAATCAAAATACCTGCATATATTATTTCCATTCAATAAACTTATAATATTGTAAGAAAAAAAAAGACACGTACGACCCGTTAGGAAACTTCTCCCACCAGGGGTGGTGTCGGAAGTGTCCTTAATAAAGTTACCAAATGTTGCACATGCTTTATATATTGTATGCAACACCGGGCCTCCCGGTGGACCAGGGCCTGATCAACCAGGCTGTTACTGCTGGTCGCACTCTTAAACTAGATAGCTACAAAAAGTGGAAAGATCGGGTGAGGTGTCTGCAAGGTAATCACATGGACTATGGAATAACTTTATAGAATGAAACTCAAGGTGATAAATATCAGTAGGGATGAATAACTATAGTATTGTTCCCTAAAACACCTGCAGGGTGTTCCCAAGGGATCAATGCCCCCGCGGCCCGGTCCATAACCAGGCCTCACAGCGGATCAGGGCCTGATCAACCAGGCTGCTACTGCCAGCCGCACGCAATCCTCAGCGCAATAATTTCGCAAAAATCATTCTGAACCTAACAATATATATATATATATATATTTCATTATGTTTGTCTACCACATATAAAAATTAACACAGTTTGAAACCAATGGTCAAAAAAAAAAATCACACCAACAAGCACACAAAAAATACACGAAGTCAAAATAAAACTCATCAATTAAAAACTCGTTAAATGATTAACATCAAAACTTGAAAGGTTAGGAAAAATTATTATAAAGTGTAGTACTGAAGACGAGGGAGTTAACCCAACAGAAGCAGCTGGCTGCATACCTGGACTCAAAACTAATACAATAAACAAATACACGTCAGTGTACTTGTGTTAGGTGGGCCCAAAAGCTGTTGCTCAACCTCACAAATTTCACTAAGCAATTACAAACATGAGCTACAAGCAAGAGTCCCGACGCGATTACCAGTCACCCAAAAACGCAGACATTACATAAAGTTAAATTAAAGACGCTCCTAGTAAAGTGTGCTCGTTAAAACTCTCCTTGTGAATACGTTTTTATCGTGCCTATTTGTGGCACCATAAAGGCAGTGTCAGCACCAGCATCATCAACCCACAGCGTCAACCAGCCAGCCACCAGCCCCAGCCATCCAACGCTCTTATCTTAAGCCCCAGTCATAACATGACTATAATGATGTCATGGAAATGATACTCATGATGACGGCACTCCCACCACTACTTAAATTACTTACACTGCCGCCAACGCTTTTGTTGCTATTACAACATTCACTTGTATCATTACTACTAATACATTTACCACCAATGCCGTCTCTTTCCTGACTTTAAAACAACTGGGTCAACAGGGGAAGAAATTATTGTAGTCACATTGTACCACTACATCTACCATATCTTTTAGGCTCAACATGAAATACGACACGATCCACATTTTTCAACTATTAACCAGTCCTCCTCTCCTATAATATACTGGCTCCCTCATCTTCCTGTGTTAAGTGTGACTAATCAATGGTCATAGCTGGACCGAAACGTCGTCATAAGTTTCTTTCTCCTGTATAAGGGTTATTTGTGTATTAACCGGTTTTCACACTATTCCTTAAGACGCTGGTGTTCCCTGTGCCAGGAACAATCTCCCAAACTACAACCACCAATTCAACTGTTTCTGTTTATATAGGCGGCTATGAAGTCTAAGCAAGGAAGAAAGTACACAGATCATTCTAATCGTATCATCAATAATGGTGGACACATTGAACATGTTCTATGAATAATAAAGTCTATATCATTGCTGGTTTTCTTTCCTTGACTTGTGGGACACCAACAGCAGCACCCCCGTCCAGATTGCAACCATTACACCCAACATTGTGGTAGATGGTGCAATAGGAAATTAATTGTCATCAACTAGGCTGTGACGACTATGTTCAATTCTAATCTCCAAGTCAAACGAGGGAAGACGAAAAAATGTGAGAAACCAGAGTATGTCCGTTCGCATAACGGAAGCAATGATCACGGACCTCTAGTGTTTGTTCGTACTTCCCTTCCCCCCCCCCAACCTTACTTTCACTCCACTACTACCCTCATCCCTCCACTTCCTAGTCTTCTCACCCCTTTGCTTCCCTCCCCTCTAACCCCATTGCCTATCCCCTTCACCCCTCGACGACCTCCAATTCCTCCCCCCTCCCCCCCACAGTCCACTGCCCCACCCACACAAGCTTAGTGACGTCATTTATATGCATCAGGCGATTGATGTCTTTTCTCATGCAAGCCACTTACCCTTGCCAGCATTTATTTACATATTGCATGCAAGGTATACAACATCAAATTACTACACGAATAACATATTAATAAAAACACCCATTGCAACGACATTTTCTCATGGAAAAGAAAACATTACCGAGTATTGATTACTTATGTCAATCACCAGGTACTTATTATCGAACACGTATCCCCTGTATCGACTGACTATATCCCCACAACATCAGCAGACACTACACCGGCAGACACACTACACCACGAGCAGACAGGGAAAGTCGGAAAAAATATCAATTTATACTTTCCGGTTATTTTGTCCTCTGCTCTACATTACATCACAACAGCAGACGATCCAGATTTATATGAGCAGGTGCGTTAGGAAGTGCTTTTCCAGTCTTGGGGTGATTAATAAAGGAAATGAATGTCTCACTGGAAAGGCAAATACTACACAGTTTCAAGAGTAGATATGATCGGGCCCTGGAGACCAGGAATCAACATGCAGGTCGACAAGTTAAAGAGGTGGGGGCCAGGAGCTACGTATCGATCGCTACAAATACAACTAAGTAAGTATACCATAGCAGACGGTACATAAGAGTTCCTCGACCCCTGTCATAGCTTGGACAGACAGACAGACAGACAGACAGACAGACAGACAGACAGACAGACACACACACACACACACACACGGGTTAGCAAGCACCAACACATTCTCACACTAAAGGGAATAAATGTTCATCTTTGAACGGTTTCTATTTTCTTCGGCCACGTCGTTGCTAAACGTATCGCTACTTTTTTTTATTATTTGTGGTTAAGCACTTTCATAGTTTTATGCAATCTAACCTAACAAACTTAGAAGAAAACACGATTTGCAAAAGTTTATATATATATATATATATATATATATATATATATATATATATATATATAATATATATATATATATATATATATATATATATATAATATATATAATATATATATATATATAATATATATATATATATAATATATATATATATATTATATATATATATTAAATCTTTTGTAAAATATTATGTAATAAAATATACCTATTGGTAAAAAGAAAAAGAATAAAAAGATGAGGTGGAGTGGAATATTCAAATGGCTTCAGGAAGAAATCCAAATATTCTTCCTTGAAGCCTTTTATCCACTTCTCCGAGACTATGGGTCCCACAATTTGTACCAGAGGTGGACCCCCATCATATATATATATTATATATATATATATATATATATATATATATATATATATATGTCGTGCCGATTAGGTAAAACTTGCGATTTTGGCTTAAAAAGCAACGCTCACCTTGCCATATAAGACAAGTGAAAATTTGTGTATGCAATAATTTCGTCAAAATCATTCTGAACATAACGAAAAAAATATATTTCATTGTGTTTGTTTATTATTAAATTAATGTTAACGTATCAAAAATATATTTAGTTTTGTTAGGCTAAATTAAATTGCTCTTGTTGTAATAAGGTTAGGTAGGTTTTCAAAGTTTTTCTTGGTACAAAATTATAAATTCTTACATTAACATAAATGAAAAAAATATATCTTTAAACGTATAAGAGAAAATTTTAGAAAGAACTTAATTTTAGATGAGTTCTTGCTAATTGACCAGTTTTACCTAATCGGCACGACATATATATATATATATATATATATATATTATTAATACATCGGCCGTTTCCCACCAAGGCAGGGTGGCCCAAAAAAGAAAAACTTTCACCATCATTCACTCCATCACTGTCTTGCCAGAGGAGCACTTACACTACAGTTATAAAACTGCAACATTAACACTCCTCCTTCAGAGTGAAGGCACTGTACTTCCCATCTCCAGGAATCAAGTCCGGCCTGCCGACTTCCCTGAATCCCTTCATAAACATTACCCTGCTCGCACTCGAACAACACGTCAAGTCCTAAAAACCATTTGTCTCCATTCGCTCCTAACACGCTCACGCATGCTTGCTGGAAGTCCAAGCCCCTCGTACACAAAACCTCTTTTACCCCCTCCCTCCAATCTTTCCTAGGCCGACCTCTACCCCGCCTTCCCTCCATTACAGATTTATTCACTCTCAAAGTCATTCTATTTTGTTCCATCCTCTATACATTTCCGAACCACCTCAACAACCCCTCATCAGCCCTCTGGATAATAGTTTTAGCAATCCCGCACTCCTCCTAATTTCCAAACTACGGATTCTCTGCATTATATTCACACCACACATTGCTCTCAGACACGACATCTCCACTGCCTCCAGCCTTCTCCTTGTTGCAACATTCACCACCCATGCTTCACACCCATATAAGAGTGTTGGTATAACTATACTCTCATACATTCCCCTCTTTACTTCCATGGACAAAGTTCTCTGTCTCCACAGACTGCTCAGTTCATCACTCACCTTTTTCCCTTCGTCAATTCAATGATTCACCTCATCTTTCATAGACCCATCTGCTGACACGTCCACTCCTAAATATCTGAATACATTCACCACCTCCATACTCTCTCCCTCGTTACCTATATTTTTTATCCTCATCACCTTACTCTTTCCTATATTCACTTCCAATTTTCTTCTTTTACACACCCTACCAAACTCATCCACCAACCTCTGCAACTTCTCTTCACTCTCCCAAAAGCACTGTCATCAGCAAAGAGCAACTGTGACAACTTCCACTTTGTGTTAGATTCTTTATCTTGTGTGTATATATATATATATATATATATATATATATATATATATATATATATATATATATATATATATTTTTTTTTTTTTTTTTTTTGAAGAAAACATCAAAGTTTGAAGTTTAAAATGAGACTCGGTTGTGAGCGCACACAGCCTCGCTGTCATACTATGATGGTCACGCAGCCCAACTCTCTTATCAGTCTTCTGGCTTGCCCTCCCAATCCCAAAGCGCCTTCCTTACCCTCCCCCAATCCCCACCACAATCCTCCAAGGAAATCATCTAAGACTTTACCCTCAGCCACCGTCCCCCCCCCCCTTCCATGGATATCCCAGACAGTTCCCCACTGCCACCACATAAGGAAATCATCCCTGGATACCAAACATTCTAAACACCTAAGCTCGTGGTCTACCTGCACATAACTCTTTTACACTAATATAACTGACATTCAACATACTTTCCGCACTTCTGAATGCACACTAATTTAACTACCTGAATTAATTTGTTAGAGGCTGTTGCAAGAGTTGACAGCAAATATATTTCGTATCCATGACAAACTGGTTGATCAAGCATTACTTTGAATAATTTGTTTAGGCTCTAATGTTGTTTCTTGTGGCTCCTATATACGAATATATAATACAAATATAACTTATTTTAACCTGAAGACTTCTTCCACCAAGCAATTTTTACACGTGCTTCAACAGTCAAATTCCCTACTTACCCTTATTATGGGCCCAGATTATCATATTAGAAGATATCGGAAACTGTTGCAACAAGCGAAGAAACCTTCAAGGAGGAAACTCGACAAATACCTCCGCCAGAGGGCTACCCGCAACCAGTCTGGTTGACCAGGCAAGCGCCAGCTTGTTGGTTGACCAGGCAAGCACCAGACAAGCTGGCGCTTGCCTGGCAAGTAGGGAAAACTCTCGAAACCCAAAGGTATATCAAAGGTACTTATTATTTTCAGAAGGAAGCGCTAAGCTTGTAGGGTTCATATATGGCCTGGTGGGGAATTGGAAGTAATCAGGTTTGATCCATGGAATGAGAGGGTAACAAGATTCCTTTGATAACGAGTCCTTCACCAGCGTCAAGGAACCCCTGTGGTCATCCCTGATGTCGCAAAATCGGGAAAGGAACATTAACCAACTGAATGTGTGTGTTAATCTTGCCATGTCCTAGGTATTTAAAATAAATAATAGGTAATAAAGTTCAATGAATTCTTAAAACAACGATTAACTAAATTGCATTTTCGGACTCAGTGTCAGCGTTATTCTGTCTGAAAGTCCAGATACGTTAATAACGATATAAAGGACCAAGGAAACGTAAAAACAAAAAACAAATAGAAAACAAAATACTAGGAAAGTTGATGTGGCTACCATCTCATGTTAACATGGCAAGAAATGTGAGAGCTGTCAATGAACTGGCAGAAATACGAGCAAAATAGGAAACAGACTAGTATAGGCTTGGAGAAACACTGCAGCAGATTACGAGGAAAATGCAAATTAACACACCAAAGGATGAGTTCAATGAGAAATATGCTAGGAAACTGCATTACGTATATCATACAAAGATAACTTGTACACATATAAAGACACACACGGCATCTTTATACAAGGGTTGCATTAAATGAAAAGAGTGTCTGGTGGAAAAAAATGAAAAAAAATAATATATATATATATATATATATATATATATATATATATATATATATATATATATATATATATATATATATATATATATATATATATATATATATATATATAATATATATATATATATATATATATATATATATATATATATATATATATATATATATATATATATATATATATAGATAGATAGATAGATAGAACAAGAGAGAGTGATGCTAGGATTCCTTTAGGTTACTTGTAAATATGGCAGGCTGGTGCAGCAAGTCAAAGTGAGGAAACAATACAGTGTCTGGAGACGAGGATAAGAATGTATCTAAGTACGGACATACTGAATGAATAACGCAAATATTTCTGAACAGATAACTAAGATTCGTCGTATTTTATCAAAAACGTGCAAGATTTAACGAAATTAGATAGAGTAATGATAAGTGAATGTTTAAACCACAAAGGAACGTTTTAGATAGACAATAGTCCTTGTAATTACTAAATACCACAGTCCAAATGCAACAACATATTAGCAAATTAACATTCACATCTTCAACATACACTGATTGGACACCAATATTTACTATCAATAAAACTAGAAATCAATGAAAGGGGAATATAATGAAATGTGATTTATAAAGATTTTATTAATAACCGTATTTCATATTCCTCTACAATACTCAAACATTATGCCTAGTTAAAATATAATGGATAAAATTAAGGTACATTAAGGGTTAATATTGGCAAGAGTTACATATTTGATCTAAAATGGCAAGTTTAAGGTAAAACGCCACTCATCCCGTGAGTATCATACCGCCATAACAGCAGCGCATCTCAGCCCAAATAGTTGACACGTCATTGGTGATAACAGGAAGAGGAAATTGAATCCAACACTTACTACCTCCATTTCCAGTTATCTCGCCCAAGCCAGCGTCACACACCTACCATCACAGGTCTCCAAACTCCACCTGAATTCCCTGGCCACTATATGCCTTCATCATGGCCTCCCAGTTTGTCAATCTTCTCCACTCCCCACTCTTCATGTCTAGCCATTTTCCTTGTGTGGGAGGAATTCTGAGGAATGGTAATCTCTGCTTAACTAACTCAAGTTTCCCTGGAATGAAACTTGTTAATAGCTAGATACTATAGTGACGTACTTACGATATCCTCATCGCCTTATTGAATCAGACTGACAGATTTCAGTATATCAAATAAGCAAACCATCCTGTTTGGTTGCCGTTTAATGTGGTTGGATCCAAACTAACTTGTTAATAAAAAGTCCTATTTTCGACGCTCAACTAGTCCTCTCATGAACGTTGAACAGTCCTGCGAAGTCTCCAACACTACACATCGCAGGCCTGCGTCCAGATGGGAATAAGGTCATACCCACGTAAACCCAGCAAGATGTTTTCATCCCTGACGCCTCATCAATCTTCTTAAGTCATCCTTGACCTCTGGTGCCCTCCATCAGCTACACCTGTATTTATATACCACTCACTCCAACACTGTATAATGTGTACAACTGTAAAATCTGAACGCTTCACTTCTTTAGGTGCCACGCGCATAACTATTATTCAGATGATAGGTTCAGAGAACCGACAAGTTGATAAATTAGACACATGTTCAACACTTTGGTATCTTTAATGAGGAAAAGTTTCGCCACACAGTGGCTTCATCAGTCCAAACAAGGAAGAATGGTGAAGAACAGTAGGAGTTTGAGGTAATCAGTCCCTCAGCCTTGAGTCGATGTAATCAGTCCCTCAATCTTGAAAAGAATCAAGCATATGTGCGAAAAAGTGGCTTATATACTGTAGGCAGGTGAGGTGCAGCAGTCGTAGGTGGTAACACATTTGACAAATCCAAATGTGGAAGTAGGTCATGCCTAAAGGTTAGACAAGTGAAGAATTCCCTGTATTGAGATCCCAAGATGATGTTGATGGGCTGATTACATCGACTCAAGGCTGAGGAACTGATTACCTCAAACTACTCTTGTTCTTCACCATTCTCCTTTGTATGGACTGATGAAGCCACTGTGTGGCGAAACGTTTCCTCATTAAAGATACACAAGCGTTGCACATGTGTCTAATTTATCAACTATTATTCAACTCCCTCTGTGGTTTTGCATCTTGTATCGCTTGTTCCCGATTACGTAATTATATATAAAATTAATGAACCTCACTTTATTAAGATGGGTTTAGGGCGCATACTCAAGGCATCAAATCAATTATCCAATATCGATTTAACGTCAACAGCGGTTAGCTTAGCCCTAGACTGTAAAAGTCTTCATATTTTAAAGCCTCGTCTGCTACAGAAGAGGCATTTAAAATACTTTCACATTTCACTAAGAAAATAAACACAGGAGTCGACCCTCGGCAAACACTACTAGGAGAGCACACAAGTTGACTACATACATGTAATGAACGGCAGATATAACAGAACTAAATGAATTACGACAGCCATTTTTGTAGACTAGGCAGACTGCAGTAGGAAAGCTGTGCACATAAAAACTTAGGAATTCAGGAGCTAGAGCCTAACTCGAAAACTCGCCTAGACAGACGCATCCACCCAAACACCGTTCCTACATTTTGCGTTCATAATACAAGTACTAAGTACAGCAATGCCAACAAAATGTGGGGTAAAGGCATGTGCAAATTTATTAAGGAAACGTTCCGCTCACTAGACTGAAAAAGTCCTAGTTGTCGAAACGTTACCTTCTTTTCTTCTTCTCCCTTCGCAAGTCTAGTCTTGTCCTCTTCCCTAGCTCTTCCACACACCGAAAACCACGTTGAAGACATTTTGAAAAAAATATAGGTACATACACAAACAAATGCAATGGAGCACACAGGATAAAAAAACCATAGCCATACTTATATCATTGTCATGCTGAAGCGCTAAATCCGTAAGGGTCATACATAGCCTGGGGTATGATAGAATAAGGTTTGATCAGAGCAAAGGGGGAGTAGCTTTAACTCTTTGGATCAAAAGCCCTTCACCTGTCAACATATTTCAAATACGCTAGTCATGACGCCATGAATTTATTTCAAATACTTGCTATGTCAGCATAGTTGAAGCCTTGCTGGCCAGAACACCTGGACTCTCGTATGCCTTGCGCATATACTGTAAGGATAGACAGGGTCGAGGCAATAACAACGTACAATACACATGGAGAGGAGACCAAGGGCCTCCAGGGCGCGGCCACGCCCCTCTCTGGTGTAAGGTGTTGTGACGCTTTCAAATTTAGTGATGTATCGGATATTCGCATCCGCATCCGCATCCGTATTTCACAGCAAACAGATATCCGCATATACATCCGCATCCGAAATCCGCGGAACATCCGCACAATTTCTTACATCCGCATCCGCTTTCGCATCCGTAAAATGAGTAAGACATCCATATACACATTCGCATCCCGGATATCAAAATTTTTCACATCCGATACATCCCTACTTTCAATACCTCATATCAGGAAGCTGTGTCTACATGCCATTTGGCCTTCTCTGTCCATCTATCTTTCTTGATTCCACGTATATTCCCTCTTTTTGTAAACTATCTGAAGTGTATTAGAGGTGGGCGGTAAGTCAGGAAGGAGATCCCTAACATACAAGCATGTTTACTGCGCCAACTTCTCAAGTTTCACAGCACACGGCACAACACTTGCTATAGTTCACCTGCTTTGGAGCACTGTAGAAAAGTATACAGAGGAAATCAATCAAAAATCAATAGCCCAAACGAGATCGAGTAGTACTTTATTGAAGGTGCAAACAACTAAAATTATGGACTTTATTAAAATTATTTAAAATTTCTAAACATATATACATTATTACTTGCACTTCCAAACTCTTTGTGTTTATGGCTATACCTTTACCTTTGGTGAGTTTCGAGTTTTACTTCTTTCGGAGCCCGGCCATGGGCCAGGCTCGTCTGGTGGAGTATTTAAAAATATTCTAAATTAGTATATCGTTACATTGACCTATAAAGTCATTTAGAACTTTTGACAAAAAGTTACGTACATAACACATTGACATTTAATAGAAAATTGTTCCACAAAAACAACGACGCCACTGGCATTTTTTTCCTGATCATTTTCACATGGGAAGAATTAAGAGAAGACTGGGACATGAGCCACATCAAGTCCCCTGCAGGGAGAGTAGCCACGGCTGCCACTATCAGCGCCACCCTCTTCATGTCACCGACATCAAGTGATCCATCACCGCAAGTTTTAATTAAACGGGCAGGAAGGAATGCAGCAGCAGCAGCCAATATCAACATAGCCATTATTCTCATAGGTCAATGCTTACCAAACTGAAGATGAAACACAATCCGCTGGAAAATACAGCAGCGACTGGATCACGTCAACATCCGGTGTCGCCATATAATCGGGTCGCTGGAGTGGAAATACAAGAGAAGAGAGTTAATATAGCCAGGTTTGGTTACGCTACACGTTGACGGTGAGAAAGCCACATTCTCTGGCAATCAGAACTTTCGGAGTAAAAATTCTTAGTGCGCGAAGCTGGCATACGAAATGCTCCCTCTGCCAGTAAGTCTCCCTGTGGCAACAGTTATGGGATGGTGAAAATGACTTGCGGTAAACTCTCAACACTACACCAGTTTTCACCGGAGAAACTAGTATTCATATATGAACGCACTTATACAACCTGGTCGATATGACATGAATCGTTAAAAAAAAAGTTGAACGATGTCATGGTGGATCCTCGCAATCTACTAACCACATAACTAGTTTCATAGTTTATATACATCTCAAGCCTCAAGCACTGCGCTTACACTTGCTTCCATGAGCTTAGTGTGAATGCTAGAAACTAATGAAAAAAAGTCACTCTTCAACAGAGCGTAATGACAGTGGAAAAAATCAAACTAAAACAACGCTAAACCAAACTGTGGCATTGATTTTGTACAGAGCCTGAGTAATCCCAGCAATTGGAACTTAGTACCTGTAACAGCTGCTCAAATTAGTGTCCAAATATTCCCTTCATCTTTTCAAGTCTCTTCCTGTATTAACAAATGCAACACCCGCTCTACTAATGTATGCCTTCATAACACCTGTCCTACACATTTATACCCAAGTATCCAGTACAACGAAGAAGACGAAAGGGTGAGAGTATATGCCCCGGGATCTCAAATCAATAGCCAAGTCCAGGAGTGCAGTGGTACCTGGGCTGCAAGTACTAGCTAGACGCCATAAACTGATAATTGCAGTGGCCGGCGACACGCACACCCATTCTACTCTCCCCCCCCCTCCCCAGGGACCATCCCCCCATCTCCAAGGAACCTACGGTACGACGCTACACGTCACTGCAAGCCTCCTAGCAACACCAAGACAGAGGACTCCAATAACCACTGCACCCTTCCCTGCCAGGCTCAAACCAAAGTCACTTAGTTTTTTTTTTAAATAGCGCGTTGTGAAATGTTCTAGCCACGGAATTGTGACTTCTGTATAATAAGGGGCTTTTTACACGATTTATGGATTTTTTAACGCCTGTAACTGAGTTCAAGTGTCTTTCTATATGTCACTGATGTCAGCTAGGTCTGTATAAGTTGTATCATGTACTTATAATAATAAAGATTATTATAAGTATCTAATTAAACACCCACAAAGGCTTGCGATACACAATACATGCTCAGGGTAGCCAAGAAGCACCTGTTCACATTGGCCATGCAAATAATGGATTCAAATTGGATAAGTTTAGATTTAGAAAGGATATAGGAAAATATTGGTTTGGAAATAGGGTAGTTGATGAGTGGAACAGTCTGCCTAGTAGGGTCATTGAAGCTAGGACCTTGGGTAGCTTCAGATTTAGGTTGGATAAATACATGAGTGAGAGGGGTTGGATTTAAGTGGGACTCGCACTTGAGTTAATAGAATCTGCAAAGCTTATTTCTTGGGTAGAATTGAAAATTAAGTTGGGCAATTATTCTGTTAGTGGCATGGATTGTGAAGGACCTGTCTAGTATGGGCCAACAGGCCTGCTGCAGTGTTCCTCCTTTCTTATGTTCTTATGTTCTTATGGTTACCATACGTGCTATCGTCCAATACTCCGACACAGAGGGCGTGAAGGGCGTTCATAAACTGTGGACAAAGGAGTGCGTGATATAAAGCTTTAAAACGTTGTACAGTAAACAATTTAGCCATGGGTGTGCATGCACGCGTGTGGCGAAAGGTGGAAGAGGGTTTAGTCTGGCTTTCTGTTTCATACGCAGAGACTTACGTACCTCATAGTATATTGTCTACATACTGAGTTTAATTTCTATTTTAGGGAATAACATGTTCCTGATGTTAGGCGTACAGGTAATTGCTGAGCATAATGGCCCACGTGTAGTCGACAGATCTCAAACCAATTAACTACTCCACTCTTAACAACGATTTAAAATTAGGTGATAGGACCTATTCACAAACTTATTGAAAAAGGGACGATGTTTCGGTACGTCCTAGACCAAGTCGCGAATGACAAAGATAATCTTACCTGTGGAAAAGAGAGAAAGTTAAAAAAAAAACTTGGAGGTGAGAAAGCCATGGTTACATCAAGCCATGTATGCTATGAAGATAAGAGCATCTGACTTGTACTGGCAGCGACAAGCGTCTACACTGTCACACAAGTATGTCGAAAAGGAAAAGGGAGTTGCCAGTCTCGTCAAATAAGAACATAAGAACATAAGAAAGGAGGAACACTGCAGCAGGCCTGTTGGCCCATTCTAGGCAGGTCCTTCACATTCCATCCCACCAACAGAATATTTGTTCAACCTAATTTTCAATGCTACCCAAAAAATAAGCTTTGATAATTTTATTTACTCATGTGCAATTCCCACTCAAATCCAACCCCTTTCACTCATGAATTTATCCAACCTAAATTTAAAACTACCCAAGGTCCTTGCTTCAATAACCCTACTAGACAGACTGTTCCATTCATCAACTACCCTATTTCCAAACCAATACTTTCCTATATCCTTTCTAAATCTAAACTTATCTAACTTGAATCCATTATTGCGGGTTCTCTCTTGGAGAGATACCCTCAAGACCTTATTTATATCCCCTTTGTTAATACCCATTTTCCACTTGTATACCTCGATCATGTCTCCCCTCATTCTACGTCTTACAAGTGAATGTAATTTAAGGGTCTTCAATCTTTCTTCGTAAGGAAGATTTCTAATGCTATGTATTAATTTAGTCATTCTACGCTGAATGTTTTCTAACGAATTTATGTCCATTCTGTAATATGGAGACCAGAACTGAGCTGCGTAATCTAGGTGAGGCCTTACTAATGATGTATAAAGCTGTAATATAACGTCTGGACTTCTGTTGCTAACACTTCTTGATATAAATCCCAGTAATCTATTTGCCTTATTACGTACGCTTAGGCATTGCTGTCTTGGTTTAAGGTTGCTGCTTACCATCACCCCCAAGTCCTTCTCAATCTGTATGGCTAAGTTCTACGTTATTTAACTTATAAGTGCTTGGGTTATGGACACTCCCGAGCTTTAGAACTTTGCATTTATCTACATTGAACTGCATCTGCCATTTTCTGACCAGGAATTGAGTTTGTCTAAATCCTCCTGTAGTTCACTGACATCTACGTCTGAATCGATTATCCTACCTATCTTCGTGTCATCAGCGAATTTGCTCATATCACTAGAAATTCCCTCGTCAAGGTCATTTATATATATTATAAACAACAACGGGCCCAAAACCGATCCCTGAGGAACGCCACTTGTTACAGATCCCCACTCCGATTTAACCCCATTTATGCACACCCTCTGCTTCCTATTGGTGAGCCATGACTCGATCCATGACAACACTTTTCCCCAATGCCATGAGCAGCCACTTTCTTTAACAGTCTCTGATGTGGTACTCTATCAAAGCCTTACTAAAATCCAAATAAACGATATCGAATTCTTTATCATTATCAACTGCCTCAAAAGCCCCACTGAAAAAGTTAACAAATTAGTTAGGCAGGAACGGCCCTGGTGAATCCATGCTGAGTATCATTAATCAAATTATGCCTATCGAGATGGCTTCTTATGTTATCAGCTATAATCGACTCTAGTAATTTGCCTACAATTAATGTTAGACTTATTGGGCGGTAATTTGATGGTAACGACTTGTCCCCTGCTTTAAAAATAGGAATTACATTAGCCATCTTCCACGTATCCGGCACTACACCTGTTTGAAGAGATAGGTTAAAAATGTTAGTTAAGGGTTCACAGAGTTCTATTTTGCATTCCTTAAGAACCCTTGAAAAAAGCTCATCAGGGCCTGGCGATTTATTTTGCTTCAAACGGTCTATCTGTTTGATAACCTTTTCGCTAGTGACTGTGATACTACATAATTTATCTTCTTCAGGCCCACTAAAATACCTAATTCTTGGGATATTATTAATGTCTTCCTGAGTGAAAACCGAGAGAAAATAATTATTAAAAATAGAGCACATTTCATTCTCTTTGTCAGTAAGATACCCATAATTATTTTTAAGGGGACCTATCTTATCTCTAACTTTTGTTCTATACACCTGAAAAAAACTTTTTGGGTTAGTTTACTGTTATTATCGGTTTAGAAAGATACGCAAACCAACACTAGGCCACTAAGTGTCTTTCTCAACCAAATTGTCGGTATCTGTTATCTATGTTTATATCACTTATTATCTGTTATCAAGGTTTATATCACTTATTATTCTGTTATCTATGTTTATATCACTTATTATTCTGTTATCAATGTTTATATCACTTATTATTCTGTTATCAATGTTTATATCACTTATTATTCTGTTATCAATGTTTATATCACTTATTATTCTGTTATCAATGTTTATATCACTTATTATTCTGTTATCAATGTTTATATCACTTATTATCTGTTATCAAGGTTTATATCACTTATTATTCTGTTATCTATGTTTATATCACTTATTATTCTGTTATCAATGTTTATATCACTTATTATTCTGTTATCAATGTTTATATCACTTATTATTCTGTTATCAAGGTTTATATCACTTATTATTCTGTTATCAATGTTTATATCACTTATTATTCTGTTATCAATGTTTATATCACTTATTATTCTGTTATCAATGTTTATATAACTTATTATTCTGTTATCAATGTTTATATCACTTATTATTCTGTTATCAATGTTTATATCACTTATTATTCTGTTATCAATGTTTATATCACTTATTATTCTGTTATCAATGTTTATATCACTTATTATTCTGTTATCAATGTTTATATCACTTATTATTCTGTTATCAATGTTTATATCACTTATTATTCTGTTATCAATGTTTATATCACTTATTATTCTGTTATCAATGTTTATATCACTTATTATTCTGTTATCAATGTTTATATCACTTATTATTCTGTTATCAATGTTTATATCACTTATTATTCTGTTATCAAGGTTTATATCACTTATTATCACCATGGTGCTGGGACTAAAATTTACCCATTTATTTTTATGCTTGCTTCTTTACAACTCTACATGATAAACTCGTCAGAATTCGTGAGGACCTCGGTGTAACAACATAAAATTCCAAACACCCATCAATAAAAAGCGAACAAAAGGTACACACTTTTTTTTTTACCAAGCTCAAGAAGTATGTTTTATTCCTCATATCGTGATCGAAGACCACCACCATAAACGTTATTTTACATGCAACGGAAGCAAGATTTACGCCTCCCATCCTGGGGCAGGTGTCAAAGGTTATGGATTTGTGGTCATTTCAACTACGCAGTTCATTCGCTCGCGCCAGTCTGCAGTCGCCCCCACAAAGCGCTTTATTGCTAGGTAAAGAACAGTTGCTAAAGCCGCCGGAAACGCATTCTGCAGCACAACGTTCAATATATTGACACCATCCACACTACCAGCGGCCATATTCGACCAGCAAGGTAGAATGATTGCTACTGGTCCATAGGTAGAGCTGTGTGCTCACAACACAACCCACAGGTTAAGTCTTGGCTCCTACCTACCTGGAGTCTACCTGGAGGGTGTTCCGGTGATTAACGCCCCCCGCGGTCCAGTCGTTGACCAGTCCTCCCGATGGATCAGGGCCTGATCAACAAGGCTGTCACTGCTGGCTGCACGTAGGCTAACCTCCTTTTTAAATCTACCATTTGTCCATTATTATTAGTATCTGTCCTCTTGTACTCTTACCTACTACATCCTCCTCTTCCGTACTACTTTAAGGAAAAGAATGCAGATGAACATAGCGAAGAAACACTGCAGTAGGCCTTCTAGCACAAGCTAGGTAGGTACAATTTACACCCACCCACACTCATTCATATAGCTACCTGTCCAACCTATATTTAAAAGCTACCCAAAGTTCTTGCCTCAGTGACACACTACCTGGAACCTTGTTGCACTCATCTACAACTCTACTGCCAAACTAGTAGTTCCCAGCATCTTTTCTAACATCTAAATTTCTTCGACTTAAATCCACTGCTGCGAGGATCGTCTTGGTTAGATATTTTTCAAACGCTAATTATATTCCCCTTTACTAATTTCTGTTTTCCATTTATACACTTCAATATCTCTCCTAATTTTACGCCTTTCCTGGAGTCAACGCCCCCGCGGTCCGGTCCATGACCAAGCCTCCCGGTGGATCAGGGCATGATCAACCAGGCTGTTACTGCCGGCTGCACGCAAACTAACGTACGAACAGCAGCCCGGCTTTAGGCGCCTACCCAACTCCCTCTTTAAGACAGCAAGGGGTCTAATGGTAAACCCCCTTATGTATGCTTTGAGGCAGTTGAACAGTCTTGGGCTCCTGACGCTTACAGTGTTGTCTCTTAGTTTACTCATGGCACCCTGCTTTTCATTGGGGGGGATGTTGCACCGCCTGCTTTCGTAGGGAGTGTTTTCCGTGTGCAAAGTGGGTTCTTGTCCGCGGTACTCAACACATAAGAAATAGTGTCAGTATGCAAAAAGTCTTAACCACGTCTGAGACAAGTCTTCCCCACAAAAAAGGCCACTAAGCTTGGCCAACCGCGCGACAGACTACGCACCACTCCTAATACTGCCAACTTTCTTATCGATCAGACAAATATTTGGTAAAAATGTAGTTGCATTTGTAAGGAAAGACAGAGTTATCAAGCTTGTGTTATTTATTCAAAAGCGCGTCTCATTCTAAAAGATCAAACACATGACACATTAAGAGCACTGGACGTACATTATCCTGAAAGGCGTAGAATAGAGGTGGTGGGGGATAACTGACGAATGGTGGAAGTTAAATGCTGGAAAAATCAAAGACAGACATTAAAAGAATACAAGTCACAGTATCCTAGTTAGAGTAGTTCACAATCCACAAAATGGATTTAAATACTTTGACAACATTTCAGATCGTTTTGGACAAAACGTCGTGTGAAGATTTATCTCCATTTCGTGGAGATGCTGCTAATGCATTTGACAAATACGACCAAAGAGTAATAGCTCATAAAATGAGGTCAAGAGGTACAGGAAAAATAGGGAAATAGATATTCAAAATCCTAATAAGTAGATCATACAGAGTGGTAGAGTACAAGCTTTGAATAAAAACAATTGAACCGTATGTCCTCGGGCCAAGAGTAACACACCTAGCGTCGCTGGGTGCTTGGTTCTTGTAGGATTGGATGGTTCTGTGGTTTAAGGCGTCATGTGGTTCTCGCTCACAGTGACGGGCCAGTACAACATGGGTTCGAACCCTGGCTAGCGCAGTGTTGTTTTATATATATATATATATATATATATATATATATATATATATATATATATATATATATATATATATATATATGGAAGAGCCAGTTGTGGGTGTAGGGGAAGTTCGTGAGGCAGTGGGTAGAATGAAAGGGGTAAGGCAGCTGGGATTGATGGGATAAAGATAGAAATGTTAAAAGCAGGTGGGGATATAATTTTGGAGTGGTTGGTGCTATTATTTAATAAATGTATGGAAGAGGGTAAGGTACCTAGGGATTGGCAGAGAGCGTGTATTGTTCCTTTGTATAAAGGCAAAGGGGACAAAGAGAGTGCAAAAATTATAGGGGAATAAGTCTGTTGAGTGTACCTGGTAAAGTGTATGGTAGAGTTATTATTGAAAGAATTAAGAGTAAAACAGAAAGCAGGATAGCAGATGAACAAGGGGCTTTAGGAAAGGTAGGGGGTGTGTAGACCAAGTGTTTACAGTGAAACATATAGGTGAACAGTATTTGGATAAGGGTAAAGATGTTTTTGTGGCATTTATGGATTTGGAAAAGGCGTATGATAGGGTAGATAGGGGGCAATGTGGCAGATGTTGCAGGTGTATGGAATAGGAGGAAGGTTACTGAAAGCAGTGAAGAGTTTTTATGAGGATAGTGAGGCTCAGGTTAGAGTTGTAGGAGGAAGGGGACTATTTCCCAGTAAAAGTGGGCCTTAGACAAGGATGTGTGATGTCACCGTGGTTGTTCAATATATTTATAGATGGGGTTGTAAGAGAAGTGAATGCGAGGGTCTTGGCAAGAGGTGTTGGGCTAAAAGATAAAGAAGCAAATACAAAGTGGGAGTTGTCACAGTTGCTTTTTGCTGATGACACTGTGCTTTTGGAGATTCTGAAGAGAAGCTGCAGAGGTTGGTGGATGAATTTGGTAGGGTGTGTAAAGAAAGAAAATTGAAAGTGAATATAGGAAAGAG
This sequence comes from Cherax destructor, assembly GCA_009830355.1. Lineage (NCBI taxonomy): Eukaryota > Metazoa > Arthropoda > Malacostraca > Decapoda > Parastacidae > Cherax > Cherax destructor. The sequence goes on along the minus strand of WNWK01009131.1, from coordinate 20,155 downwards.
TAAGGTGATGAGGATAACAAAAGAATAGGTGCGAAAGATTGGATATCAGATTGGAGGAGAGAGTATGGAGGAGGTGAATGTATTCAGATATTTGGGAGTGGACATGTCGGCGGATGGGTCTATGAAGGATGAGGTGAATCATAGAATTGATGAGGGGAAAAGGTGAGTGGAGCACTCGGAGTCTGTGGAGACAAAGAACCTTGTCCATGGAAGTAAAGAGGGGAATGTATGAGTATAGTTATACCAACGCTCTTATATGGGTGTGAAGCATGGGTGATGAATGTTGCAACGAGGAGAAGGCTGGAGGCAGTGGAGATGTCATGTCTGGGTCAATGTGTGGTGTGAATATAATGCAGAGAATTCGGAGTTTGGAAATTAGGAGGAGGTGCGGGATTACCAAAACGATTGTCCAGAGAGCTGAGGAGGGGTTGTTGAGGTGGTTTGGACATGTAGAGAGAATGGAACGAGACAGAGTGACTTCAGAGTGTATAAATCTGTAGTGGAGGGAAGGGCGGGGTAGGGTCGGCCTAGGAAAGGTTGGAGGGAGGGGTAAAGGAAGTTTTGTGTGCGAGGGCTTGGATTTCCAGCAAGCATGTGTGAGCGTATTTGATAGGAGTGAATGGAGGCATATGGTTTTAATACTTGACGTGCTGTTGGAGTGTGAGCAAGTAACATTTATGAAGGGATTCAGGGAAACCGGCAGGCCGGACTTGAGTTCTGGAGATGGGAAGTACAGTGCCGGCACTCTGAAGGAGGGGTGTAAATGTTGCAGTTTTATAACTGTAGTGTAAAGCACCCTTCTGGCAAGACAGTGATGGAGTGAATGATGATGAAAGTTTTTTTTTCGGAGCCACCCTGCCTTGGTGGGAATCGGCCGATGTGTTAATAAAAATAAAAAAAAAATATATATATATATATGCGCAAGACAAGCCACAGGGGGTGGAAATCTTTAGCTCAAGTACTTTCGCACTTCTCAGTGCGTCATCAGGAGCTATGCAATGTTGCAAGGCAGCTTTATCATAGCTTCCAATTTCATATTTCTTGACTTCTCTAAACCCTCTTACCCCATATGGGAATTATGGGGATGGCGGTTGTGCCTGGTGTAACACTAGCCGCTGGCCAATCTAAGAAAGCCAGCAGCAGGAACTACACCCACACTGCGCTAATCTGAGAAAAAACTTCCCCTCACTGCTGCCTTGCAACATTGCATAGCTCCTGATGACGCACTGAGAAGTGCGAAAGTACTTGAGCTAAGATTTCCACCCCCTGTGGCTTGTCTTGCATAGTTAAGATCGTCTGTCTGCGATTGGAGTGTAAGCAAGGTAACATTTATGAAGGGATTCAGGGAAACCGGCAGGCCAGACTTGAGTCCTGGAGATGGGAAGTACAGTGTCTGCACTCTGAAGGAGGGGTGTTAATGTTGCAGTTTTATAACTGTAGTGTAAGCATGCCTCTAGCAAGACAGTGATGGAGTGAATGATGGTGAAAGTTTTTCTTTTTCGGGCCACCCTGCCTTGGTGGGAATCGGCCGATGTGTATATGTCGTGCCGATTAGGTAAAACTTGCGATTTTGGCTTAAATAGCAACGCTCACCTTGCCATATAAGACAAGTGAAAATTTGTGTATGCAATAATTTCTCCAAAATCATTCTGAACATAACGAAAAAAATAAATTTCATTGTGTTTGTTTATTATTAAATTAATGTTAACGAATCTAAAATATATTTAGTTGGGTTAGGCTAAATTAAATTGTGCTTGTTGTAATAAGGTTAGGTAGGTTTTCAAAGTTTCTCTTGGTACAAAATTATAAATTCTTACATTAACATAAATGAAAAAAATATATCTTTAAAAGTATAAGAGAAAATTTTAGAAAGGAGTTAATTTTAGATGAGTTCTTGCTAACTGACCAGTTTTACCTAATCGGCACGACATATATATATATATATATATAATAATAATAATAATAATAATATATATATAACCTAACGAAAAAATATATTTCATTGTGTCTGTTTATTAAATTATTGTAAACTAACCTAAAATATACTTAGTTGAATTAGGCTAAATTAAATTGCGCTTGTTATAATAAGGTTCGACAAATTTTATAAGGTTCTTTTGGTACAAAATTATTGTTTTTTACATTAACATAATTGAAAAAATATATATCTTTACAGATTGCGCTACCTGCTTTCCTGTCCTCATGCGATGTATCTGAAGCAGCGATTCTCCCTGAACATCTTAGGGACAAAATTAGAGTCCATGACCAAAACTTCACTGACGGAGCCATGATCTGTTATAATCTAACGGGCTCTGAAACTAGACCTGCACCCTCCAACAACTACAAACAGTCACACTGGGATGGTCCAATAATGGAGAACATAGCCTCAACAATGCTTCAGAGTGTGTCGGGGAAGGATAGAGCCCGCCTCCTGGCAGTGAGAGCTCCTCATGCAGGGGACTTTCTGTTGGCTGTTCCCAACTCCAGCCTTGACACACGCCTCGGCCCACAGACCATCCGCACTGGTGTTGCCCGTCGACTTGCTGCCCCATTCTCGCCGAACACAGGTGTATTTGTGGAAGTGAAGCAGCAGACCGACTCGGGTACCATGGTCTTGTGTGCCGTAAATCCCAGGGAAAGATTGCAAGACATGAAGAGGTTAATAACATTATCAAGAGGAGCCTCACAACAGCCGGATGCCCAGCAATAAGAGAGCCACCTCAACTATGCAGATCTGATGGCAGCCAAAAGCGTCCAGATGTTATCACCCTTCAAGCTTGGACAGACGGCAAGGTGGTGTGGGACTACACATGTGCATTACCTTGGCTGATACCTATCTCCAATACACCAGGGAGGAAGGAGCAGCTGCCAGCTTCAGGGAGTCCCAAAAGTCTATAAAATATGGTGAACTTGTACATCATTATATGTTTGTCCCCATAGGCTCGGAGACCCTTGGCTCATCTGGAAAGAGTGCATCTAAGTTCCTTAAGGAGCTAGGCAAAAGACTCATCAGGTAACTAGGGATCCCAGGGAAGCTAGTTTTCTGTTCCAGCGACTCAGCGTTGCTGTTCAAAGTGGTAATGCCTGCTGTATCTTGGGCACGTGCCCCAGCTCTGAGGAGTTGGATGAGATTTTCGCATTATAATCAGTGACAAACACGTAACAATATGTACTAGACATGTATCTCATGTACACCTCATGTTCTTTAAACGTATAAGAGAAAATTTTAGAAAGGACTTAATTTTAAATGAGTTCTTGCTAATGGTAATTGGCCAATTTTACCTATTATGCACATTATATATATATATATATATATATATATATATATATATATATATATATATATATATATATATATATATATATATATATATATATATATATATATATTAGAATTCTGCAAGAGCAGGTCAGAAATATTCACAAACACCTGTTACTCTGGTCCTACGGAGACATTCCTTGACTTTCAATCCATGTTAAGGGAACGACAGGCTTATTATCACGTCACATGCACCAATTTGGCATCCAGTCATGCTTCAGACGTTCGATCCATGACCCTGTTTCAGCAGAGCTTAATTTTACCATCCCCGCATGCATCGACACAACTAGAGACTACATCATCGGACTTTCAGCAAAGAGCGAAATATTCACAAACACTGATCTTGGTAAAGCACTGCGTTCCTGTCACAAGGTTCGTAGGTTCGAGTCTCCGTCGGCCAGAGATCAGTGTTTGTGAATATTTCGCCTGCTCTTGCGAATTCTAGCATTGTAAAAATCTCTAGTTGTGTCGATGCATGCAGGGGATGAGATGAAAAGCTGTAAGCCTTCCTGCCTGAAAGCTGGCTGCCTTGGATCAACGTCTAGCGTGAGCTGGATGCCAAGGTATTGGTCCAGTGTGGTACGGTCGGTAAAGCACTGCGTTCCTGTCACAAGGTTCGTAGGTTCGAGTCTCCGTCGGCCAGAGATCAGTGTTTATATATATATATATATATATATATATATATATATATATATATATATATATATATATATATATATATATATATATATATATAAACTCTGAAGAAGTCACAGATAAGTATCAGATCAGAGGAGCTGTGATGGCTATGTGGGACTGGGAACCGCTTACACAAGAACCCTGGTTGACCAGGTGGTCAACTCACGGATGAAACACAGGTGCTCCTTTCGTACTTTCAATTTCCATATGTTAAGTGAGAAGAGAAAACAGGGACTTGAAACCATAAAATAAAAATCAGTGTCAACATTTATGTTCCACCAAGGTTTAGTGATAATGATGGAATAGCTTCAGGTTAACCCGGATTCGAGTCCCCATGACGCCTTGTTTACACACCGTATCAAATATGATGACCAACACCCGGACACTGCCAACAGCAGCAACACCCACACCACAACAATGAAGTGACCCACATCACCTCGCGGACCTGTGTGAGACCCACCTGCCAATAAGCGAGCTGGTCATCATAACACATATGCAACTCTGGCTGTGTGATATTGGTGCTGCTACCGATAATAGGCTACAAAAAAATAAAAAGGGGTGAGAAGCAATGCCTCGACGCAGTTTGCCTTTGGTGAATCTACCTGCGCACACGGACGCTCCTACCTACCTTTGTAGTGGAGGCTTCAGACTATGCAGAAGGAACAATGGAAACAGGATGATGATAAATATCGATAGTTTACATTACTCCACAGAACACGAAGCAAGGAACAGTAATACAGATACTGGACGAAACAGTACAAGAGAAATTAACGAAGGCTAAACTACTGATCATGGGAGCCTATAATCAAATTGACTGGGAGAACTAGGCCTCTTCCCCCTTCCCCACCCACACCAAAGTAGCTGAAATTTGTACAGTACCCTGTTAAGCACTGGAAGACCTGGTTTACATCTTGGAGGTTTGCTCAATCCTCGATGGTTGCCTCTTAAAATTCTAGTATTGTCTGGAAAGTCTGGAGCAGCGTTCTGATTTATGTCTTCGTCAATGTCAGATATGAACTCTGAAAAGGACTGTACCTTTTCAATGTTGGGAGAAACTGATTAATAAGCCAATTACAGTACTTTATAAAGCCTTCATTTAAGCACAACCAGCAATAAAACACATTAAAACACTCGATTTATAAATGAGAAAACTGGCTAGGAAGGCCCCAGCACTGGAGCAGGACCATAACAAGAGACCCTGCCGGAACAAAAACATTCCCCAGGACATTGTACACAGGAAACTATTCAATTTGCACTCCAGTCTATGTGTTTGTACGATGGAAGAGACGTAAGGGTTTGTGGCTGGACTGGAAGCCATGTGTTACTGTAGTGGCGTTGTGATGGTGATGGTGTTGACGGGGGTGGTGGGGGTGATGATGTTGACGGGGGTGGTGGTGGTGGTGTTGCTGTCGTTGGTAGTTGTGACTGTGGAGCTACTATTTTTGGCAGTGTCGGTCTACTGCTCGCTGCTGCTGCTGCTGTTGGTGGTGGTGGTGATGGAGCTGCTGCTACTACTGATGGAGGTGGGTGTGCTGATGCTACTACTGCAGCTATTAGTGATGCTACTAGTTATACTGGTGGTCGTTTAGATGCTACTGCTATGCGTGTGTTTTTGCTGGTGATGATACTGCTTCTAGTGGCACTGAGTAGTGAGGCTACTAGTGGTGCTTATACTGGTTATGGTGAAGACATTCAACATCTAATATTAAAAGATCTGTCCATCACAGATGTGATGACAGGAGGGAGGGTGGGGCACAGTTACACCGTCAGCCTGGGTGGGGGGGGGGGAAAGAGAAGCGACTTGGGCCTGGGGTTCAATTACCTCTCTCATTCCCAAGAAATTATACCACCACTCCCATCCATCCCTAGCCTCTTCCTCTTCCTAATTGAACCACCTCCATTGTCTTCCTCCCCCACCCCCATAGTTGAGCCACCTCTTCCCTGCAACTGAGCTACGTCCATCTTTCACTGTCCGTATAAATTCAGTCAAGGTTCCGAATTACTGGGAACACTTCCAGTCCCTCGAATTGCGTACTCCTTGGAATGTAGGCGAGGAAGGTACATCATAATTTACAACTGGAAAATTCTAGAGAGACTGGTCCCAGACATACACACTGAAATCACTATATGAAAGACTTGGCAGACAGTGCAAAATACCTCGGATGAAAAGCAGGGAGGCGATAGTACACTAAGAGAGAACACTCTAAGTGTAAAATGGCCTAAACTTCTCCCTTCATACAGAGGGGAAATTACCATGAAACCTCTGGCTGTCTCCAAGAGACACTTGAGAAGTTCTCAAGTCAGTTTCTAATCAGCCAGGTTGTCTTGTCTGGCCTTTACCAAAGGCTTTCAACCTACCACACTTCCCTCTTCCTTAATCGCAGACTGCAAAAAGTGTGTAACATGTATTCTCACCAGGAGCAACATCCACCAAGTATATTTATTGTTCTACCTGTCAGCAACGTTACATCGAACGTATCCCTGACAATGGCAGGTAACCAGATTAAAATAACTACTAACTTCAGCCTCTGTAAGTGACTTGGTAAGAAGTAAGCAGACTGACAATAGTCTGGTATGTGGGCGAAAAACGAAGATCTGTGTTACATGTATATATAATCTTTTCTTTATTTATACTACTTTTCACCTACACACACACACACCAGGAGCTGTGACTCGACCCCTGCAACCACAACTAGGTGAGTACAACTAGGTGAGTACACACACACACACACCGAGCATATCTCCTGAAACGCACATGAACTAAACTGCTGTCCAGCTCCCTCTTGAAGGCAGCCAGGGACCTACTGGTAATAGGACTCACAACACTGGAGGAAAGAAGGGTCAGAGGAGACATGATAACGACATACAAAATACTGCGGGGAATCGACAAGGTGGACAGGGACAGGATGTTCCAGAGAGGGAACACAGAAACAAGGGGACACAACTGGAAGCTGAAGACTCAGATGAGTCAAAGGGATGTTAGGAAGCATTTCTTCAGCCACAGAGTAGTCAGGAAGTGGAATAGTCTAGAGAAAGATATAGTGGAGGCAGGAACCATACATAGTTTTAAGACAAGGTATGATAAAAGCTCATGGAGCAGGGAGAGCAGAGACCCAGTAGCGGACAGCGAAGAGGCGGGGCCAGGAGCTGAGTATCGACCCCTGCAACCACAATTAGGTGAGTACAATTAGGCGAGTACACACACACACACACACACACACACACACACACACACACAGAGTAAGGCTTTCGACAGTTCCGCACAAGACATTAGTACAAAAGTTAGAGAAGGCAGGTATAACACGAAAGATACTGCAATAGATCAGGGAATACCTGACAGGAAGAAAACAACGAGTGATGGTACGTGACGAGGTGTCAGAGTGGGCGCCTGTGACGAACGGGGTTCCATAAGCGTCAGTCCTCAGGCCGGTGCTGTTTCTGGTATATGAGAATGACACGACGGAAGGGATAGATTCAGAGGTGTCCCTGTTTGCAGACGATGTGAAGTTAATGCGGAGAATTCAAACTGATAAGAATCAGGTAGGACTACAAAGGGATCTGGACAGGCTGCAAGTAAGGCTGCAAACCTTACTCAAGGAAAAGGATCTTGAGGTGAGTATTATACCGAGCATATCTCCTGAAACGCACATGAACTAAACTGCTGTCCAGCTCCCTCTTGAAGGCAGCCAGGGACCTACTGGTAATTCCCCTTATGCATGGTGGGAGGCTATTGTACAGTCTAGGGCCCCGGACACTTATGGTGTAGTGCAGGCAGGATCCATACATAGCTTTAAGAAAAGATACGATAAAGTTCATGGAGCAGGAAGTGGACCTAGTAGCGACCAGCGAAGGGGCGGGGCCAAGAGCTGTGATTCAACCCCTGAAACCACAAACAGGTGAGCGCGCGCGCGCGCACTAATTTTCCACAGGCACCTCATAAAGGACAACTTAACACTGCAACTCCTGCAGAACGCCTCTCGCTGTAGTAGGGGGAGGAGGGCTGAATGAGCAGGATGGGAAGAGAAAGAGGGAGGAAGAAGAGGTGAGGAAGAAAAGTAGGAGAGAGGGTAGAAGGAACGAGGGGGGAGTAAGGAAAGGGTGAAGTAGGGTGAGGAGGAAGAGGCATGAGAGAGGAAGAGTACACAGGTGGGGAAAGAAGTGTAAAAAAAAAAGAGGGGACAATGAAACTTGTAGCTTAGGGTGAGCGAAGCCTGGCGAGGATCTGGCAACAGGTGTTTACCCTATACAAGTTATCTGGACATAAAAATAAACGGCAACGTGGCTAAACGTAGCAAATTTGCTGATGACACATAGCGAGTAATTAAAGCAAACGACCACTCAAGCAGTTCTAGAAAGTAACAAAGAATAATCGTTTCCATGTTATCAAGAGAAGAGGGTACCACTACCTCCGACAAGTGCCAGATCACCTAACAACAACAGCTGGTAGAATAAGCAGTCAACAAGGAAACTTAGCCTCAAACTAGGCTGCAAGGGTAGTAGAATTCTTAAAATCGATCACAGATATTTAAAAAAGAAACACTCAGTGTGTATATAACCGTGTTGACTCAAGTCGACAACTGTAGGACCAATATACTTATGGAATAAAAACTGGAAAATCCAGTTCACTCTTAATAGTGTAGTACTGTAAACGTGAGAAATAAAAATAGATACCAGACTTCATCTAAACCTAGTCATGTCAGACTGAAAGTGGTCTGGGAGTAATGGTAAACAATGTCATGGCATAATAGTGGCTCTTTGCACTGCAACTCATTATTGTAATTACAAAATTTCAATGTAAACTTGCAAGGAAATAAAAATTTGTACTTGTATAGATATCTGGAGCCAATAAAACAAAACAATAAAAGTAATTAATTCTAAAAAAAAAAAAAAATACTGCCTTTTAGCTCTCTCTCCCTCGGGTTATCGGCACAGTTTTGGTTACAGTACTAAGGGAAGGGACGTAAATTTTATTACACGTGTACCATAAAGTGTGATTAAGATTAAACAGGGGTTTAATGAAAAGACAAATAAAAGTAGCTGGTTAAACGGGTTGGGAACTAGTTACAATGTATGCAACAATTAACCACATGTCACTGGCCCAAATGCATAGGAAGATTTTCAAGCAACTACTGGACAAATACTAAGAGTGACTGGGTATAAATGCAGTCCTGCCCTGCAGGACCACCTCTCTCTCTCCAGCAAAAGCTCCACTGGATAACAGGAACAAACTTCCACCCTGAATTACCAACAATATGTTTCGCTCTCAGGAGCTTTGTCAAGCTCCTGGAGAGCGAAACGTTACTACAATAAAATATAGCATTAGTTGCAAGTGTGTCCTTTTACCTAACAGAAGGGAAATAGATGTAGAGATGGGGAGATGAACAGGGAGGAGGGTGATGGATAGAGATAAGAGGGGAAAGGGGTCGAATAGTGAGAAGGGAGATGGATAGGGAGAAAACAGATGGCTAAGGAGAGGGAAGATGGATAAGGAGAAACGAGAAGAGAAAAAATAGATGAGGGGAAGGGATGGAAAAAAGCTGGGAAGGCAAAAAAAAAAAAATGTCCAGGAACATAACTCTGGCCATAACCTAGTACCCTAACTGATTGCATCTTAGGAGAAATGCGCTAGTGTGTTTGTTGTTGTGACCCAGCAAATGTTTTGGTTGTGTGTTGGATGTGTTAATACTAGTAGCCCAGCTAATGTGGGGGTGCTATAATCTTGTGATGCGTTGCTTAGCCATCAGCCACTGAGACAGAATTTATACAATGCGTCAGTTTTTAAAAAAAGTAGAGTCAAGCACTGAACGTTTTTCCTAAGCCATTAAGAAATGCTGATTGCAGGATTATAATGTGCCTTAAGGCACATTATAATGTTCTAGTACTATGATGTATGTAGCAGATCCCTTTTCTTGATTAGTTACTTTTAGCTGGGAGGAGCAGAACTATTTTTTAACACGAGTGATGATGTGCTGGAAAGAGAAGAGCTGAACTGCCAATGATGGTGGTAGACAGTAATATGGTAACATTTATGTATTTCAAGATTTTATACTGTTATACAACGTAGTAATTAAATTGTAGAAATGTAAACGCGAATTCTTTATAAAAGATAAATTTCAGTATTTTTTAACGCTCCTCGAAACGATCACCAATTTTCCCTATTAACCATTATGAAATAGTCCTGTATCATCATTTATCGTATAGGGAAGAGTGGTGGTTTTGACATCAGTGAAGGTCATTACTCTGGTTAATTAATCAAAATTAAAACATGGAATTACTTAGGGGAGACCCGTCGTTCGTTCCGGCAACACTACTAGTAATGATTGTAATACCATAGTGATATTAACGTAAGAACAAAAAGAAGCACTGCAGCAGGCCTACTGGCCCATGCTAGGCAGGTCCATTTCACACCCACCCACACCTATTCACGCACTTGTCCTAACCTATTTTTAAAGCCACACAAGGTTTTCGCTTCAATGACACTATTTGGGAGTTTGTTCCACTTATCCACAACTCTACTGCCAAACCAATGCTTTCCTATATCCTTTCTAAATCTAATTTTTTCCCAACTTGAACCCATTGCTGCGAGTCTTGTCTTAGATATTTTAACACATTATTTACATCCTCTTTATTTATTCCTAGTGACTGTAGCAGTGATAGTAACCCAGACAGTATATTGATTGTAGCAGTAAGAATAACCCAGATAATGTTGATTGTGTAACTGAGTGTTGATCGTAGCGATGACAGCAACCCAGCTAGCGTGTCGAATATAGCAGTCTACAATTAAAAAAATACAAAACGTTTTGTGTTCCCAATCTACCACATACTTGACTGGCGGTATTTTAATAACCTTTGTACTCTCATTAACTGGTCTAGGGTGCGACCTAACTTCCTGCCTCCATCGCTCACCCTTCTGCCACTACTACTTCTACTTACTCGTCTGGTCACGCCCAGCTACTGGCTTCATTCCCTCTCTTGCCCACACCAGACCCTCGTTCCCCACCCGAAGAAGCCCTCGCCACCAGAGGGTGTGACCCATATGCTAGGCAACAATCGCAGATTGGCCACAGTATATTTAGCTAATACTAAGTTATTGTTGGGCATCAGCGCCTTGGGAATGACAAGTAATCAGGCTCGATTCTAAGAAAAGGTAGCTGCAATTCCTTGGATCGAAAGCCCTTCATAAGCCTCTCTTGAAGGGAAATGACGCTCGAGAGTTAGAAGCGAGTCACTGGGATAAGTTGACCTAGTGACAGGAAGTTCTGCTGGAAGAGGCACTATAAGTTCGTTGGAAATTGACCGCACGAAAAAAAAGGTGAGGGAAACTGTCGAGCAAAGTGGTTAAGCGGAAGGGAAGTGCTAGTGTTGGAGTAAGAGGTGACACAGCAGTGGTCTGGGCAGAGGAAGGGAAGGTGATGCTGCCTAAAAGGTGCACTGTGACCGTTGGACCTCAGTGCCCCCTGTTGTTTCACCCTTGTGGCACTCGGGCGAATGGACGGACTCTCTCACACACACACACACACACACACACACACAGTCCCTCGCTAATTAATCAAGTTCTGTCCTATAATTGAAAAGTGCATCAAGCGGGTCTCCTTCATTACGTTCCACTAATTAGGAGCTCAGAGAATACCCTGGTCTCTCCCCAAGTGTAATAACAGGACGGACTACAATATCCCTTGTGATTATGAGCCTCGTTACTGAGGTTTTCACAGATAAACTTAAAGGGACACCAGGACGACACCACATCCAGTCAAGATATCGTTAGTGATAGCAGCGATAACAAATGATAGCAATAACGGCTAAAATAACTACGTGAACAGTATAAATAAAGAGTAAATGTAACAGAGAAAAATAACAGTAACAGTAGTAACTAACTAGGAATGTTAACACCAGTACATCTTTAGACATCCTTTTCTCGGCCACGACAAAACTAAATTAAAAATAACTTTAAAGGCCAAATCGTCGTCATTACTATGACAAATAATGACGCTGTTGCCATTAACATGTAAATATAACCCTCCACTTACAGTTACTACATTTACTGGAAAGTGGGTCTTAGAGACAGATGGGTTTAAGGGTCAAAGTGCCAAATAAATAGGCATCCTCCCACTCGTTCATTCACACGTGTGCGTGTTGTCAGCCACAGCAAGCAAGACTAACCTCTCGTGAAAGGGAGTACAAGGGTCAAGGTAACGCACCACAACTGGGTCGACGTGACCTGGAGGGGATGTGGTATTCTTGCTCCGGAAGTCTCCAACCACGCTCGAACTAATTTCCTATGGGTTAAGATGTGAAAGTAGTTCTTAAGTGTGCGTGTAGGTTAGCATCTTCTCAGCCCAGATGGAGAAAGATATCCTTGCCGGAGACTCTAGGAAAAATGCATAGCGTCATCGGTTATTCATCATTTCCAGCTAACATGGTGAGTTGCACCCCGTGACTTGCTTACTCATCCTTTTTTTCCTGGCAGGGTACTCCCAAAAATATTACGCTAAGTAACTGCAGTTCTTTCCTGAAATGGTTGTACGATATAGAAATTTAAGAGAAACAACTTACAGATATTACAGACTTTATGAAAGGATGCATTTAATGACATACATTACACGCTTATTTAATATGTGACGACAATCTTTTGTCAATTAATGGGATTTTTTTAACTGATGTTATTTATTTTATGATATAAATTTTGTGTTTGTCAAATTCATACTATTAATTTTTTAATTGTTTCATTTCGTTTTGATGTTCTTGTGTTGTATTTATATTTTTTCTATTGCTAAGAACTCTGAATGATCCACCTGGTCAAAGCGCTTTAAGAATTGTTAACCTCTCTCTACCACATTTACCACCGCTGTTGTATCACCAAGGTACACAGTGCATGCAAGGGGTGGCTAAAGGTGCCATCACCTACACTGCCGCCGCCGCCGCCGTCTACTATAGGCCGGACATATATCAAAAAAGTTCCCTTAGTATTTGTAACTATGAAACGTGCCACTCTGTGACTCTCATACTTGATGGCACCGTGTGGCACCACACGGTGCCACTGGTACACTAAGAGAAAACACAATAAGTGTCCGGGGCCCAAGACTGTTCAATAGCCTCCCACCAGCCATAAGGGCTGTGGTTGGTACGTTGGACTACGTGCAGCCAGCAGTAACAGCCTCGTTGATCAGGCCCTGATCCACCGGGAGGCCTAGTCATAAACCGGGCCACGCGGACGTCGATCCCCGGAATGCCCTCCAGGTAGACTCCAGGTTGGTTAGATATTTTTTATCACGTTATTTACATCCCCTTTATTCCTATTCTCCATTTATATACCTTAATTATATAGGGGTATTGAAAAAAAGCTTTGGCTTAATAGGCCTTCCGAAGTTGCCATTATTCTTGTGAATGCGTACAGTGTATCCACTAATCAGATGTACGCAACTCAGGGTCATGCATTTATACGCACGCACCCGCACCTTACCTAAGCGCGGAGGGCCAAAACAAACACCGGCTCAACCAACCTCATCTCTCTCCTCTGTCAACAAACATAACTACCCGCCCATCATCTCACCCCCCCCCACCACCATTCTTTTGATTTTCCCCTTTACTCTTCCCAGCTTCCTATAGCCTCAACATAACCACTTTGAAAATGTCCATGAAGAGGTAATTTATTTCACACATGACTACTGTATATGCAACATTTAGAATAGTCACAATACCATAGCTAGTACAATTCATCAAAATCCTCTCCTAAGTGCGAGGTTTTGGAGAACTGTACTTAGTATATAATATACGTTAATGCAGTATTACAGCATTATGGACAACTAAGAAACAGACGTGAAGTTAAAGACTAGTTTAAAATGAAAGAACATTGTAATTTTTACAAACTATATATCTTTGGTTAGGCCTCATTCAGGTTATGCTGCACAGTTCTGGTCACCGTATTACAGAATGGATATAAATGCACTGGAAAACGTACAGAGGAGGATGACAAAGTTGATCCCATGTATCAAAAATCTTCCCTATGAGGATAGACTGAGGGCCTTGAATCTGCACTCTCTAGAAAGGCGTACAATTAGGGGGGATATGCTTGAGGTGTATAAATGGAAAACAGGAATAAATAAAGGGGATGTAAATAGCGTGCAAAAAATATCCAGCCAAGACAGGACTCGCAGCAATGGTTTCAAGTTGGAAAAGTTCAGATTCAGGAAGGATATAGGAAAGCACTGGTTTGGTAATAGAGTTGTGGATGAGTGGAACAAACTCCCGAGTACCGTCATAGGGGCTGGGACGTTGTGTAGTTTTAAAAATAGGTTAGATAAATACATGAGTGGGTGTGGGTGGGTGTGAGTTGGACCTGACTAGCGTGTGCTACTAGGTCAGATGCCGTACTAATTCCTTAAGTGGAAGTGACCTGACTACCTGGAGAGGGTTAAATCCAGGTGGTCGGCTAGATAAATATACGAGTGGGTGCTGCTGGTGGGTGAGAGTTGGTCCTGACTATCCTGGACCTGCCTCGCATGGGCCAGTAGGCCTGCTGCAGTGTTCCTTCTTTCTTATGTTCAGTACACACTTTACTGTCCTGCTGCTATTACAAGAAAAATGCGTTAACAAAAGTGTGCACAGCTATGTCAACTTGTGGATTTGATTATCTTGAACTTATGTTGAAAATGGTATAAAACACTGACAAGGTCACTATCTTGACCTTGCTGAAATGTTCACTAAACTTACTGAAACTTTTTTGCTTTACCTTTGATACAACTTGGATGAGTTTAGAGAATTTACTCCCGGAGCCCGACCATGGGCCAGGCTTGTCTGGTGCTAGCCTGGTCAACCAGGCTGTTGCTGCTGGTAGCCCGCTGACCCACATATCCATCACAGCCTGGATGATTTGGCACCTGGTGAAGATACTTGTCCAATTTCCTCTTGAAGACTTCTACACTTGTTCCACCAATGTTTCTGGTATTTTCTGGTAATATTGTGCCCACCGCACCCCTGCTTTTCATTGGGTTTATTTTGCACTTCCTCCCATAGCTCTCGCTCCATTATGTTATGGCAGTGTGAAGATTTGGGGCCAGGCCCTCGAGTATTTTCCAGGTATATAGTATTATCTTGCATCTCTCTCTCCTCTGCTCCAGTGATTAATGTGTTCCCTGTAATTAAATGCTTTACTGACTCTATGCGAGCCGTAAACACACACTGTATTTGTTCAAGCTGTGATCTTTCTCCAGCTCTGAACGGGGCCGTCAACAATGAACAGTATTCTAAATGAGGGAGCACTAGAGATTTGAAAAGTGTCACCATTGCCATTATTTCCCTTGTTTTCAAAGTTCTCATTACCCACCCAGTCATCATCCTGCTGTCGTGACCTTTCTCTTGTGTTCTTTGAAAGAAAGGTCAGATGACACAGTTATTCCCAAGTCTTTCACGTGATCCTTTCGTTCTATTTGATGACCCTTTCGAACTTTGCATACAGTGTTTCTTTTGAGCTCATCATTATTTTCATACCTAAGCAGTTGGCACTTATCACCAATGAAAGTCATGTTCTCCACTGCCCACTCGAAAATACTACTTATATCTTCCTGTAAATTTTCAGTGTCCTCTACCGAAGTGACTTTCATGCTATTATTTATTTTTTGTATTTATGTATTTAGGAGTCATACAGCGCCTGGGAAATGAGAGGTAACAAGGTATAATTCAGAGCTGGATCAACACTCCTTTAGCAGCATCAAGGTACTCCCCCCTTGAAGGGTAGGCGTTATTTAAAATTTTCGTTTATAAAAGAAACGCAGATGTTACTTCCAATTAAAATAATACTTTTGCTGCTTGATGTCCAGTCACCCTCTTCGAATTAATCACAAAGCTGCTTGTAAATACTTTGAAAATGAAGGGGGAACTTTCCCTGAAGGAAGAAAAAAGCCATCGACAGCTCTTTTCTTGGAAAAAAAGGGAATAAACCTGCAAATTGAGCATAAGAGGTACAAGATATAGCAGAACCAATGACCGTTACTTTGTGTGCGTCATGACATTTGCAGCAACTGAGCATAAAGGGTAACCAGATAAGCGGTCGTATGTTAATCACAGACATGCCAGTTCTGCTGGGAGTATTCCGAAGACAAGTTGCAAAGGTTGGTGGAGGAATTTGGGAGGATATGTAAAAAGGAAAATGTGTTCAGATATATGGGAATGGATTTTTCGACGGATAATTCTAACAATGATGTGATGAATCATAGAAATGATTAGAGGAAACATGTGAGGCATCTGCGGAGACATCTATCCATGGAGGAAAAATGGGGAACGCCCAAGTATAGTGATGCCAACACTGTTGTATGGGGTGAGACATGGATTTTAAACGATGCAGCGAGAAGGCTGGATGCAGTGGAGATACGTTTGAGGGTATGTGAAGTAATATATCATGTCAAATTAAAATTTATCGAATTATGTTCATGTCCCGAAATGACGTCTCTGTTTTTAAGTATATGGGTGATGAGTAGTCCAGCTGGCACAACATACAGCGTACCCCATTCAAAAAGGCACCATGCCACCGCTTTCAAACAATATAATCACAGGTGAAACGTGTGCCTGTATTACCTCTGACGAATTACAAAACCGAACTACAAGTTGTATGATAAAATCCTTACTATGTACCCTCCTCTTACAGTTTATTTATAATTAATCCCGCATTCAATTTGGCGTATTGCAAAAGACTTTATAGAGGACCCCCAAAAAAAGTTAATTTCTAATGTGGACTACCATACTAACACCAATGCTATTTTGAACTGATTTACTGTTCATTAACTTCATTTAAAGGCAATTCCAAACTCAAATTTTCACTTTCAATAATGTACAGAGGAAAACTAAAACGGCATTGTGCTAAACCAAATACACAAGTCAATATAAATAAACTCAGGGAAGTGTTACGGAGAGCGCCTGATAAGGTTCTTGGACGTGAGCGTGACTCCCCTGCATCAGTGACTGCGCAGGCCAGGCACGCTTGAAAACTACACAATGCTGCCAGAACTCGTTACCCTTGCCTGATACTTCCTCTCATACCTCCTCTCTTATCACCTTTATGTGTGTTTGCCATTCTTATACCCATGTGAGCACCGTTCCCTGTCACTTCTTCCTTTATTACAATTATCATCTGTCATTATTTCTTGGCCATTCATGCAGTCACCCGAGTATTTTGTCACTTATATATGTATATTAATAAAGTCTTTATTACAACTGCAAGTCCTTCAGACAATATTCACAATAAGAAATACTTAACGTTATTAATGATCCACAGGTAACATTACCTATAAAGGTTTATAGTCTAAAATATGACCTCAGTATATGAAACTACGCCATATTTTATTACCTATTCTGAAGCACTTGCAGCAACTGTCTTGATGCTCTCCTGCACACGATATAGGACTAGTATATTTGCTCCTGCAATAGGGCTAAAATCTAACATTAATACAACCAAGTCATATTATTTATCGAATAATAATAGTAGTGATAGTAAAACTGATATTCAAAGTATAATAAAATAATAATAACTACAAACTAAGTGATACCGTACAACTTCTTGTAGTTGTTCAATTATTTACACTCTTCTCTTATTCCCTTTGTCAACATTACTCGGTGAAATTCTGTTATTTTACAATTTTTATACATAAAATCTATGTGTACCATGAAATAGATAATCCTTTCTTGTGCATTTTTTTATATATTTAAGAAAAATGAATATTTAGGTGACTCGGCAAACTGAGGCGTGTCTCGTGCCTGGCCCAATGTAAACACAGACGGGTGGCATTACCTAACCTAACCAAACCTGCTGTAGATTTAACCGAAACCTAACCTAACGTTAACTAAACGATACCTAACCTAACGTTAACTAAACGATACCTAACGTTAACTAAACGATACCTAACCTAACGTTAACTAAACGATACCTAACGTTAACTAAACGATACCTAACGTTAACTAAACGATACCTAACGTTAACTAAACGATACCTAACCTAACGTTAACTAAACGATACCTAACCTAACGTTAACTAAACGATACCTAACCTAACGTTAACTAAGCGATACCTAACCTAACGTTAACTAAGCGATACCTAACCTAACGTTAACTAAGCGATACCTAACCTAACGTTAACTAAACGATACCTAACCTAACGTTAACTAAACGATACCTAACCTAACGTTAACTAAACGATACCTAACCTAACGTTAACTAAACGATACCTAACCTAACGTTAACTAAGCGATACCTAACCTAACGTTAACTAAGCGATACCTAACCTAACGTTAACTAAGCGATACCTAACCTAACGTTAACTAAACGATACCTAACCTAACGTTAACTAAACGATACCTAACCTAACGTTAACTAAACGATACCTAACCTAACGTTAACTAAACGATACCTAACCTAACGTTAACTAAACGATACCTAACCTAACGTTAACTAAACGATACCTAACCTAACGTTAACTAAACGATACCTAACCTAACGTTAACTAAACGATACCTAACCTAACGTTAACTAAACGATACCTAACCTAACGTTAACTAAACGATACCTAACCTAACGTTAACTAAACGATACCTAACCTAACGTTAACTAAACGATACCTAACCTAACGTTAACTAAACGATACCTAACCTAACGTTAACTAAACGATACCTAATCTAACGTAACCTTAACTAAACGATACTTAACCTAACGAAACTTATTTTAGTTTATATTTCCCCGAAAACAAAACTTTGCACAACAAAATATTTGCATTCCATAATGTACATAGGTTATATGCATTGAAAATATAAAATAATGCCAGAGTTCCGCTGAGTAGTTAGTTGTCTCTAACTATAGCTCAAATTAGTTCATTATCCAATAATGCAAGTGCACCGATGAGGACGATATTAATTATATCCAACAATGAATTAATATGTATCATTGTGTATCAGTCCAGTCAGTGTCTCACGGGAAGAGAAACCACACTCAAGCTTTCACTCTCTACCCAAAGACTCAAATCTTTAAGTGCAAGATCACGACAGCCAAGGAGTGAGAGTGAACTCCCTCTCCCCGCTGTGCTATACTAGGCGTGGGAAGGCGGGACCTGGGTAGTGTAGGTGGGACACCTCTGAAGAACAGGCGTAATTTCCAACCTTACTTACACGCTAACACCCATCTTGGCTTGGTGCGCCTAGCCTAGCAAATACACTCCCGGCATCCAGCTGCCTCGTACCAATCATTTTTTTTAGCTAACACGAATGAGCTAATCAACTCTCTTCTGGGATGAGAAAATCCTAGTGTACTTTCGGCAAACAAAAACCATAATAGATTTTGTGAAGACAAAACAAGTTAGTCGAAGTTCGTGAAATTCTTTTTACAAATAAAAATGCGATTCCACAAGCGCTTACGATTCCATATATCACAATCTCTCAGCTATGATTTAGTCTTAGCCGCTAACTAGTATTATTCAAGCCAGTCAACAATATCATACGAGGGTAATGTTAATATAATCAATGCAGTTCAACGTCATAACGGCACTGAATCCATTAGGATGCCTCGCGGGTCTTGGCAGACTGGTGGGGCACAGCAACCACCTGAGTGTGGGAATGAGTTCAAGCAGACCAATTCTGGTGGTCACAATGTCTTTCTTAGTAAAGCCATTACCCTGCACTTGTCCGTGAGCTTAGTCCGGCTATCCATCAACGGTTTAAAACTGTTTCCCCAGCATCTACCCGTCTAACAGTCAACCGAGTTGTTTGCTCCACCTTTTAGCCCCCCAAAAGTGAAGCCATTCTACTTGTGTACACGGTCATCCCTCACAGAAGGATGGCCGTGTACAGAAAACCTTCACCGCATTCGGTACCGTGAGTACACAGAATATACAAATGTCAGGGCCCAAGACTGTTAAACATCCCCCCCTTCCATCAAATATAAGGGTAATAACCATTAGACCCCTGAATTCATGAGAGAACTGGATAGATTACCAGAGTTAGTACCTGACCAACAGGGCTGTTGTTCGTATGTTTAACTGCGTGCGGTCAGCATTAACAGCCTGGTTGACCAGGCCCTCAACAACCGGGAGGCCTGGTCATGCACCGGGCCGTGGGGGCATTGATCCCCGGAACACCCTCCAGGTAGATATATCAGTCATACAACTTTCCTCTTGGCAGTCTTCTT
>WNWK01009130.1:40000-79100 GCA_009830355.1 Cherax destructor | reverse complement strand
TTTGTGGGTGGTGGTGTTGGTCTTGTGAGTGGTGTTAGTGGTGTTGGTCTTGTGAGTGGTGGTAGTGGTGTTGGTCTTGTGGGTGGTGGTAGTGGTGCTGTCTTGTGGGTGGGGGTGGTGGTGGTGATCTTGTGGGTGTTGTTGGTTGTGGTAGTGGTGATGGTCTTGTGGGTGTGGTAGTTGTGCTGTATTGTGAGTGGTGGTGGTTGTGGTAGTGGTGGTTGTGGTAGTGGTGGTTGTGGTAGTGGTGGTTGTGGTAGTGGTGGTTGTGGTAGTGGTGGTTGTGGTAGTGGTGGTTGTGGTAGTGGTGTTGTCTTGTGGGTGGTGACAGTGGTTTTGGTAGTATGGGTACTGGTGCTGGTAGTGTGGGTGGTGGCGGTGTTGTTCTTGTTTTTATGGGTGACATTGATAGTATTGGTCGTATGTGTTTTAGTAGTGATGATCGTATAGCTGGTAGTGTTGCATGGGTGGTGACGGTATTGGGGTATGAGTGGTGCTGTTGGTGTTGTTTATATTGGTGGTGATTGTGCTGGGGTATGAGTGGTGCTGGTGGTGTTTGTTGTATGGGTGGTGATGGTGTTGGGGTATGAGTGGTGATGGTGGTGTTGCAGTATGGATGGTGCTAGTGGTGTAGGTCATATAGGCGGCGGTGGTAATACTAGTCGTGTGATGCTTGGTGTTGGTTATATGACTGGTAAAGTGGATTTGATGGCACGAATGGTAGTGTTAACTGTAAGACTGACAGTAGTAGTATGGGTGAAAGTGAATGTGTTAGTTATGTGAGTTGTACTTGTGTTTGTGGTAGATGACTCTGTGAAGTTGGTAATGTTAGTGGATGTGTTAGTGGTATGAATGGTGGTGGTGATGGTTGTACTGGTGGTGATGTTGGTGGCGATGTTCGCATATATAATGACAGTGTTAATCGTATAGGTGTTTATGGTGTTGGTAGTGTAGGTGCTGGCGGTGTTTCTGGTGTGAGTGATGGTTGTGTTGGCGTGGCTGTGTGGGCATGGGAAACACACATGGAAGACGACCTCACAAACATATTTCGTTCCTATCTGCAAAGGAATTAACTAAAGTCTAGTTTACCCATAAGTGGATAAGGATTTCGGAACACCTTTGTTCCTTGTAACATTTACGGCCGCGTCGTAATCTACGAAAGCACAAGAAATTTTCTAAACATAATTGCATTAATTTTGTTATTTTGTTTCAAATGAGAGCTTAATCAAGTCCAGAATAATTTATTATACAGTAATATACGATAGTACATAATTCTCTCTCTCTCTCTCTCCCTCTCTCTCTCTCTCTCTCTCTCTCTCTCTCTCTCTCTCTCTCTCTCTCTCTCTCTCTATCTATCTCTCTCTCTCTCTCTCTCTCTCTCTCTCTCTCTCTCTCTCTCTTTCCCTCAATTTTTTTTTATGTTATATCCAATTTACAAGAGTGTGAAACAGTTTTAGTGTCACTACGAATAATAACTTTGACTGGGTGTTGTAAGTCCTGGAAGTGATGGATGCCTGGGTGTCGAGCAGTGGAGAAGGAGAGAACCAGGAGCAAGAGATGGAGAGAAGGAGGGATTAAAGAATGGGAAGATAAAACTGACAATTAGGGAGGAAATCAGAAACGAATAGAAGGGAGTGAGAGCAGAGATGTAAGAGGGAAGGACGGTCGGTGTCATTAAGATTAAGAGATATGTAAAAAGGACGAAATATAGTGACATAAAAGCTACGAAGGACAGAGACAGAGTGACGGACTGACAAACAGACTGATAAACAGACTGACAAACAGGGGAGAACGATATGATGGGAAAATGTAAAGTTTCCTAGTACAATGATTTTGCAATGGGCTCCAATTGATGTGATGAAACTCGCCACTCACACTCGCATATATTACTTCTATTGCCGGTACCAAATGTATTTTCCGAATGTCTTATATTACGGTAGTTGTATCACCTATACGACTGGTATTACCAATATTACTTGACTCGTGTTATTTATACCTATATTATTATTCCACACAGTATTAACTCATTACTCAATTCACCGTATTTGCTCACAACGGCACCCTAGATATTAACTCACTATTGGTCCTATTGTATTACCACACTACTGCACCCAGGATATTACTGAGTGATTCTCTACATATTAAATCATTACTGCACCCAGCGTATTAACTTGCTATTGCATTAACTCACTACAGTTCTCAGTATATTAAATCACTACTGCAGCCATCGTATTTCCAGCTTACTGAGTCATCATTACACTCATCATATTAACTCACTACTGCAGACAGTGTACTAACTCACTACTACACAACCGAGGAGGAGGTGAAGAAGATGCTAAGTGACCTTGATACCTCAAAGGCGGTGGGAGCGGACAACAACTCTCCGTGGGTCCTTAGAGAGGGAGCAGAGACGCTGTGTGTGCCACTAACCACAATTTTCAGCACATTCCTTGAAACTGGGCAACTACCTGAGGTATTTAAAACGGCAAATGTAGTCCCCAGTGTTATTGACATGTATAGTATGCAAAGTCTTGGAGAAGATTATCAGGAAGAGAGTGGTGGAGCACCTGGAACGGAACAAGATTATAAACGATAACCAGCACGGATTTACGGAAGGCAAATCCTGTGTCATAAACCTACTGGAGTTTTATGACAAGGTAACAGAAGTAAGACACGAGAGAGAGGGGTGGGTTGACTGCATTTTCTTGGACTGCAAGAAGGCCTTCGACACAGTTCCTCACAAGAGATTAGTGCAGAAGCTAGAGGATCAGGCACATATAACAGGAAGGGTACTGCAATGGATCAGAGAATACCTCACAGGGAGGCAACAACGAGTCAAAGTACGGGATGACGTATCACAATGGGTGCCTGTGGCGAGCGGGGTCCCACAATGGTAAGTAATAGGAGTAGTGCTATTATTGGTATATATGAATGCCATGATGGAAGGGATAGGCTCAGAAGTGTCCCTGTTCGCAGACGATGTGAAGTTAATGAGGAGAATTAAATCAGATGAGGATCAGGCAGGACTAAAAAGAGACCTGGACAGGCTGGACGCGTGGTCCAGCAACTGGCTCCTTGAATTTAACCCCGCCAAATGCAAAGTCATGAAGATCGTGGAAGGGCAAAGAAGACCGCAGACAGAATATAGGCTAGGTGGGCAAAGACTGCGAAGCTCACTCAAGGAGAAAGATCTTGGGGTGAGTATAATACCGAGCACGTCTCCGGAAGCACACATCAATCAGATAACTGCTGCAGTGTATGGGCGCCTGGCGAACTTGAGAATAGCGTTCCGATACCTCAGTAAGGAATCGTTCAAGACTCTTTACACCGTGTATGTCAGGCCCATACTGGAGTATGCAGCACCAGTTTGGAACCCACACCTGGTCAAGCATGTCAAGAAATTAGAGAAAGTGCAAAAGTTTGCAACAAGGCTAGTTCCAGAGCTAAGGGGAATGTCCTACGAAGAAACGTTAAGGGAAATCGGCTTGACGACACTGGAGGATAGAAAGGAGTAGTAGTCAATCTGCCAGAGCGGCTAACTTTTTTAGGGGCTCCCCCCCCTTACCCCGCTTCCGACCCGCTCCTCGACCCAACCCTTTTTGAGACCCCCAATCCTCACCCCATTTTTACCCCCTACTCCCACCCCCATCCCCTTCTACTCCTGGATCGCCCCCGCTCCTCGATTTTCGATTTTTTTCATTTTTCTCGAATATTTCATTTTCGAAGGTCCCCCTATATGGCATGGTATTTTCTCGATATCAATAATACATAGAAAAAGATTTGATCCCCCACCCCCTCCTAAAATCCATTTTTTCCCATTTTTTCCATTTATTTGTGAATTTTTCAATATTTTTCATATTAATGTTATATCTCGGAGGGTGCTTCGCCTTCCTTAGATTTATATCCTGGATCTCATCTACCATATCCAATCAAGGTAAGCAAATTTAGACTTAATATTGACTTATTAGGGCATTTTATCTCCTGAATCTAAGCTAAACACCACTATGTTATTAGCTTCAATCAAGTTCCTCTTATGGGGTTTAAGAGATATGTGTTTTCCCACTTTTAGAGTTCCTGGTGAGGTTTTTACCACCAAGTGTCATATATACCTTGGTTAACAATTTTTTCCACTTCAATATATTTATAATTCAGAGGTGAATCATTACACAATTTTTTTTCATCATTTATTTGTTACACAATAC
This sequence comes from Cherax destructor, assembly GCA_009830355.1. Lineage (NCBI taxonomy): Eukaryota > Metazoa > Arthropoda > Malacostraca > Decapoda > Parastacidae > Cherax > Cherax destructor. The sequence goes on along the minus strand of WNWK01009130.1, from coordinate 74,898 downwards.
AATATATTACATTTAAATAATACATTACATTTTCACATACAATACATTTTCAGTAATAACAAATATTTCATACACATTTTCGATAATTCATTTCATTACATTTCATATATAACACAGGGAAAACATTACACATTTTCTCTAGCTCATCAAAAAATACAAATATTTCCACTATTTCACATTTTTTCTTTAAATACATCATATCACGAATATTTCCGCATTTCAGTAATACATTATTTCCTCTTTCATTAATATTAACATTATTATTATTATCAAAAGAAGCGCTAAACCACAAGGGTTATACAGCATTAATATCAACAAATACAACAAATTTCACTACATTTCATATACAACATAGGGAAAACATTACACATGTTCACCAACTCCATGATTACCATTATCTAAGATCACACACACAAATTTTTCCCGTTTTTACTAATTCATCAAAAACTCACAAGGCGCAACAAACTCCTAAATCACAAATTCTACCATGTACAAGCCACCTCACACTCCCTAACCTGGATCTTCCCCGCACCTCACTCCCCCCCCAACTTTCACCTCACTCTCAAATGTTTCGCACTTCATTTTTAACTCTACATATAACATTCACACAATTTTTTCTCGTTTTCGTAATACAACCAATTTTTTCAGACGTTTTAATATCCACTAACATTTTTTCACTGATAACCCACATCTTTTCACATTACCAACTCATTAATACAAATCACACCTACACCCGCATATATCCTGATTTCATTACACTAACACCATTTCATGATTACCATTAAGATCACACACACACACACACACACTCACACAGGAGCTATGACTCGACCCCTGCAACCACAACTAGGTGAGTACACCAAGGCAAGACAAGGCGCAACAAACTCCTAAATCACAAATTCTACCATGTACAAGCCACCTCACACTCCTTAACCTGAACCTCCCCTACACCTCACTCTCCCCCTTTCACCTCACTCACACACGCTACAACCCAGGATAACACAAATTTTCAACACTTTGCTCTACATACACTTTTCATTTTTGTTTAATTATTCAAACAATTTTTCTCATAATACAACAAATTTTCAGACGTTTTAATATCCACTTACATTTTTTCACTCATATCCCACAACATTTCACACTCCTAAAACACACCAATACTTCCATTACACACCTATATTCAACTTCTTTAGAAATTCACCAGATGAATCTACTTGATGCTACGATGAAAGACAATACTGAAATGATTAGACACTCAGGAAACCCCTTTTAAAATCCTCGATTTAAGTTGCCAATTACCCAATTTCTAAATTCGACATAAGATCTATCACTCACTCCAACATCGATTAACATTTTTAATAACACAGATCACATTACATGAATCTTCTTCATAGCATATATATTTTCCCTTATGTGATTATCTAAATACAACTCCTTCTAATCATGTTTACTATTAAATCATGTTCTTAATAAAAGAGTTGTCAAGAAACACTTTTCGGCAACTCTACCTGCGATACACCTGGGTCACCGTGACGTCACACACACAAGGATTTACTTGTTTCAACCTGTTGATGTGACGTCACGGGGGGTGCTCATACGTATTGCGTCATGTTTCTACATCCTCCAGGTACCAGGTATGGGGACCCCCCTCCATTCTTTCATATTACCAACTCTATCAACAACTTTTCACTTCTATATTTTGTTGTAAAATATTCACATTTCCTTTATTTTCATTAAAATTTACGCTCACACACTCAAACACACACACACACACACACACACACACACACACACACACACACATACACACACACACACACACACAAACACACATTTCTCAATAACTGTTAAGAAATATTCTCACATCAACAACCCTCCAGAACTCACTCCAGAACACATCCCAGATTTCTTTTAACATCTACAAAACACTATCATACACCTTTGAATACTGACACATATGATTACTACCAAAACACCACTGAATACTACCAATAAACCACTGAATACTCCCAAAAACACCACTAAATACTACCAAATACACCATTGAATACTCCCAAAAACACCACTAAATACTCCCAAAAACACCACTAAATACTTCCAAATACACCACTGAATATCTCCAAAACACCACTGATTACTCTCAAAACACCATTGATTACTCTCAAAACACCAATGAATACATCCAAAACACCAATGAATACATCCAAAACACCATTTGAATACACTCAAACCACCATTGAATACTCCCAAATCACCACTGAATACCTCCAAAACACCATTGATTACTCCCAAAACACCATTTGTTTACTCCCAAAAAACCATTGAATACACTCAATACACCATTTGAATACACTCAAAACACCACTGATTACTCCCAAAACATCATTGAATACTCCCAAAACACCATTTGTTTACTCCCAAAAAACCATTGAATACACTCAATACACCATTTGAATACACTCAAAACACCACTGATTACTCCCAAAACATCATTGAATACACCCAAAACACCATTCAATACAACCAAAACACCATTTATTTAACTCAAAAACACCATTGAATACTACCAAAACACCATCAAGCCTTAACATCTCCCACTAAGATCACCAAAACACACTCATACATCATTTGAACACTACCAAATCACTCACGTACATCGTTTGAACACCAACACCCCATCACACACACATACTTTTCTCAATAACTGTTAAGAAATATTCTCTCACCAACATCCTCAACATCTCACATCAGAATACATTCAAAACATTCTCAATCATCATTTGAATACCCCCAAAACACCATTTGAATACTTCCAAAACACCATTTGAATACTTCCAAAACACCATTTGAATACTACCATAACATATAACATTTTTACCTAACCCAACCTAACAACACCTACTAATCTAACCTAACCTAACAACACCTAACTTAACCTAACCTAACCTATCCTAACCTAACCTAACCTAACCTACCCTAACCTAATCTAACCTAACCCTACCTAACAACACCTAACTTAACCTAACCTAAACTATCCTAACCTATCTTAACCTAACCCAACCTAACAACACCTAACTTAACCTAATCTAACCTAACCTAACACCGGAAACACTATCAAACACCATTGTATACTCCCAAAACACCATTTGAATAATACCATAACAACATATAACATTTTTACCTAACCTAACCCAACCTAACAACACCTAACCTAACCTACCTAACATCTAACCTAACCTAACATAACCTTCAAAATACTCTCATACAACATTTGAACACCTTCAAAAACATCCCCACCCCCAAAAAAAACACCACTGATTACTTTCAAAAACATCTCGATTTCTCCCAAATAACATTTAAGTAACCTAACATAACCAAACCTATCATCAGCTAATCTAACCCAAATATCATTTAACCTAACCTAACTAACGTATCCTAAGCTAACCCAACCTAACCTAACCTAATTAACCTAATCTAACCTTCAAAACACACACATACATCATTTGAACACATTCAAAACACTCTTGCACATCATTTGATCACCACCAAATCACTTTCAATATCCTCAAAACAGCTTTGTATACTCCCAAAACATCATTAAATACCCCCAAAACACCATTGAACACCTTTCCAAAAACACTCTCAAACATCGTTTGAATACCCCAAAACACCATTGAATTCACCCAAATCACCATTGTTTACTCCCAAAACACCATCAAACATTCACTCAAAACATTTTTATGATCACTCATCTCAAAACCACTAATTCACATAACACACTCAATTTTAAACACATCCCCACAAAACATTATAACCAAAAGTGTTTACCAAATTCTATGATCACTTCCAAATTACATTAGAACATTTCCAAAATTACATTGGAACACCCCCAAAAAACACTCATGCATCATGAATTACTATAAAACACACCATTGAATACTGTCAAAACGACATTGAATACTATAAAAAAATCCATTGATTACTCTCAAATAACATTTAACTCACCAGCCAAATTACATTCTCAATCACACACATTTCATCAACTGAAATTTCATCTCATCCACCAAAACTACATACGCATCTACAAAACCATTATGATCGTAGAAATCACTCATATCAAAAACACTAAAATCACAAATAACTAAGACATACACATCCAACCCCCTCAAAACATTATAACCAAGATCACTAATACTATATAACATAGAACGCACTCACATTTTTACACACTTTTCTCAAAAACAACAACCAAAAATCTTAAAGATCACAGAAAACACTCATTTTTATAAACATTCTCATAAAAATTTAGTCCACCAACTCTGTATCATATTTGTCAATATCTAAGTACACTCACCAACACATGACGTCACACCCACGACCGGAGACTTCACAGATAGGGCACCTCCGTGACGTCACACTCCCACCTATGTTTACTTGGCGGGAAGTGATGTCATGTGTTGGTGAGTGTACTTAGATATTGACAAATATGATCAGAGTTGGTGGACTAAATTTTATGAGAATGTTTATAAAATGAGTGTTTTCTGTGGTCTTTAAGATTTTTGGTTGTTTTCTGAGGAAATGTGTGTAAAAATGTGAGTGCGTTCTATGTTATATAGTATTAGTGATCTTGGTTATAATGTTTTGAGGGAGTTGGATGTGTATGTCTTAGTTATTTGTGATTTTAGTGTTTTTTATATGAGTGATTTCTCGATCATAATGGTTTTAGATGCGTATGTAGTTTTGGTGGATGAGATGAAATTTCAGTTGATGAAATGTGTGTGATTGAGAATGTAATTTGGCTGGTGAGTTAAATGTTATTTGAGAGTAATCAATGGATTTTTTTATAGTATTCAATGTCGTTTTGACAGAATTCAATGGTGTTTTTTGCTAGTAATTCATGATGCATGAGTGTTTTTGGAGGTGTTCCAATGTAATTTTGGAAATGTTCTAATGTAATTTGGAAGTGATCATAGAATTTGGTAAACACTTTGGTTATAATGTTTTGTGGGGATGTGTTTAAAAATTGAGTGTGTTATGTGAATTAGTGGTTTTGAGATGAGTGATCATAAAATGTTTTGAGTGAATGTTTGATGGTGTTTTGGGAGTAAACAATGGTGATTTGGGTGAATTCAATGGTGTTTTGGGGGTATTCAAACGATGTTTGAGAGTGATTTTTGGAGGTGTTCAATGGTGTTTTGGGAGTAATCAGTGGTGTTTTAAGTGTATTCAAATGGTGTATTGAGTGTATTCAATGGTTTTTTGGGAGTAAACAAATGGTGTTTTGGGAGTATTCAATGATGTTTTGGGAGTAATCAGTGGTGTTTTGAGTGTATTCAAATGGTGTATTGAGTGTATTCAATGGTTTTTTGGGAGTAAACAAATGGTGTTTTGGGAGTAATCAATGGTGTTTTTTGGAGGTATTCAGTGGTGATTTGGGAGTATTCAATGGTGGTTTGAGTGTATTCAAATGGTGTTTTGGATGTATTCATTGGTGTTTTGGATGTATTCATTGGTGTTTTGAGAGTAATCAATGGTGTTTTGAGAGTAATCAGTGGTGTTTTGGAGATATTCAGTGGTGTATTTGGAAGTATTTAGTGGTTTTTTTGGGAGTATTTAATGGTGTTTTTGGGAGTATTCAATGGTGTATTTGGTAGTATTTAGTGGTGTTTTTAGGAGTATTCAGTGGTTTATTTGGTAGTATTTAGTGGTGTTTTTGGGAGTATTTAGTGGTTTATTGGTAGTATTCAGTGGTGTTTTGGTAGTAATCATATGTGTCAGTATTCAAAGGTGTATGATAGTGTTTTGTAGATGTTCAAAGAAATCTGGGATGTGTTCTGGAGTGAGTTCTGGAGGGTTGTTGATGTGAGAATATTTCTTAACAATTATTGAGAAATGTGTGTTTGTGTGTGTGTGTGTGTGTGTGTGTGTGTGTGTGTGTGTGTGTGTGTGTGTGTGTGTGTGTGTTTGAGTGTGTGAGCGTAAATTTTAATGAAAATAAAGGAAATGTGAATATTTTACAACAAAATATAGAAGTGAAAAGTTGTTGATAGAGTTGGTAATATGAAAGAATGGAGGGGGGTCCCCATACCTGGTACCTGGAGGATGTAGAAACATGACGCAATACGTATGAGCACCCCCAGTGACGTCACATCAACAGGTTGAAACAAGTAAATCCTTGTGTGTGTGACGTCACGGTGACCCAGGTGTATCGCAGGTAGAGTTGCCGAAAAGTGTTTCTTGACAACTCTTTTATTAAGAACATGATTTAATAGTAAACATGATTAGAAGGAGTTGTATTTAGATAATCACATAAGGGAAAATATATATGCTATGAAGAAGATTCATGTAATGTGATCTGTGTTATTAAAAATGTTAATCGATGTTGGAGTGAGTGATAGATCTTATGTCGAATTTAGAAATTGGGTAATTGGCAACTTAAATCGAGGATTTTAAAAGGGGTTTCCTGAGTGTCTAATCATTTCAGTATTGTCTTTCATCGTAGCATCAAGTAGATTCATCTGGTGAATTTCCAAAGAAGTTGAATATAGGTGTGTAATGGAAGTATTGGTGTGTTTTAGGAGTGTGAAATGTTGTGGATATGAGTGAAAAATGTAAGTGGATATTAAAACGTCTGAAAATTTGTTGTATTATGAGAAAAATTGTTTGAATAATTAAACAAAATGAAAAGTGTATGTAGAGCAAAGTGTTGAAAATTTGTGTTATCCTGGGTTGTAGTGCGTGAGTGAGGTGAAAGGGGAGAGTGAGGTGTAGGGGAGGTTCAGGTTAAGGAGTGTGAGGTGGCTTGTACATGGTAGAATTTTTGATTTAGGAGTTTGTTGCGCCTTGTCTTGCCTTGGTGTACTCACCTAGTTGTGGTTGCAGGGTCGAGTCATAGCTCCTGTGTGAGGGGTGTGTGTGTGTGTGTGTGTGTGTGTGTGTGTGTGATCTTAATGGTAATCATGAAATGGTGTTAGTGTAATGAAATCAGGATATATGCGGGTGTAGGTGTGATTTGTATTAATGAGTTGGTAATGTGAAAAGATGTGGGTTATCAGTGAAAAATGTTAGTGGATATTAAAACGTCTGAAAAATTGGTTGTATTACGAAAACGAGAAAAAATTGTGTGAATGTTATATGTAGAGTTAAAATGAAGTGCAAACATTTGAGAGTGAGGTGAAAGTTGGGGGGAGTGAGGTGCGGGAAGATCCAGGTTAGGGAGTGTGAGGTGGCTTGTACATAGTAGAATTTGTGATTTAGGAGTTTGTTCGCCTTGTGAGTTTTTGATGAATTAGTAAAACGGAAAAATTTGTGTGTGTGATCTTAGATAATGGTAATCATGGAGTTGGTGAACATGTGTAATGTTTTCCTATGTTGTATATGAAATGTAGTGAAATTTGTTGTATTTGTTGATATTAATGCTGTATAACCCTTGTGGTTTAGCGCTTCTTTTGATAATAATAATAATGTTAATATTAATGAAAGAGGAAATAATGTATTACTGAAATGAGGAAATATTCGTGATATGATGTATTTAAAGAAAAATGTGAAATAGTGGAAATATTTGTATTTTTTGATGAGCTAGAGAAAATGTGTAATGTTTTCCTGTGTTATATATGAAATGTAATGAAATGAATTATCGAAAATGTGTATGAAATATTTGTTATTACTGAAAATGTATTGTATGTGAAAATGTAATGTATTACTTTAAATGTAATATATTGTATTGTGTAACAAATAAATGATGAAAAAAAATTGTGTAATGATTCACCTCTGAATTATAAATATATTGAAGTGGAAAAATTGTTAACCAAGGTATATATGACACTTGGTGGTAAAACCTCACCAGGAACTCTAAAAGTGGAAAACACATATCTCTTAAACCCCATAAGAGGAACTTGATTGAAGCTAATAACATAGTGGTGTTTAGCTTAGATTCAGGAGATAAAATGCCCTAATAAGTCAATATTAAGTCTAAATTTGCTTACCTTGATTGGATATGGTAGATGAGATCCAGGATATAAATCTAAGGAAGGCGAAGCACCCTCCGAGAATAACATTAATATGAAAAATATTGAAAAATTCACAAATAAATGGAAAAATGGGAAAAAATGGATTTTAGGAGGGGTGGGGATCAAATCTTTTCTATGTATTATTGATATCGAGAAAATACCATGCCATATAGGGGGACCTTCGAAAATGAAATATTCGAGAAAATGAAAAAATCGAAAATCGAGGAGCGGGGCGATCCAGGAGTAGAAGGGATGGGGTGGGAGTAGGGGTAAAAATGGGGTGAGGATTGGGGTCTCAAAAGGGTTGGGTCGAGGAGCGGGTCGGAAGCGGGGGGGGGGAGTCCCCCCCCAAAAAAAAAAAAGTTAGCCGCTCTGGCAGATTGACTACTACTGAAGGGTTAGGGGAGACATGATAGCGACATACAAAATACTGCGAGGAATAGATAAGGTGGACAGAGACAGAATGTTCCAGAGGTACAACACAGAAACAAGGGGTCACAATTGGAAGTTGAAGACTGAGACGAGTCAAAGGGATGTTAGGAAGTATTTCTTCAGTCACAGAGTTGTCAGAAAGTGGAATAGTCTGGCAAGTGATGTAGTGGAGGCAGGAACCATACATAGTTTTAAGAAAGACGAAGTATGATATAGTTCATGAAGCAGGGAGAGAGAGGACCCAGTAGCGGTCAGTGAAGAGGCGGGGCCAGACGCTGAGTCTCGACCCTGCAACCATAAATAGGTGAGTACAAATAGGAGAGTACAGACACTGTATTAACTCACTACTACAGACAGTGTATTAACTCATTACTACAGACAGTGTATTAACTCGCAACTACAGACAGTGTATTAACTCGCAACTACAGACAGTGTATTAACTCACTACCGCAGACAGTGTATTAACTCACTACTGCAGACAGTGTATTAACTGACTACTGCAGACAGTGTATTAACTCACTACTGCAGACAGTGTATTACCTCACTACTAAAGACAGTGTAATAACTCACTACTACAGGCAGTGTATTAAAACTCACTACTGCAGACGGTGTATTAACTCACTACTACAGACACTGTATTAATTCACTACTGCAGTGTATTAAGTCACTACTCCACACAGCACATTTACTCACTATGGCACCCAGCGCATAGTAGTATTAATATAGCGCAGCGGTGTATAGCTGAGCGGTGTATTTTGAAATATATATTTTTTTATCTCAGAACCATGTGTCATAGCAGAGTATACCTGCCCAGGTGCTCCAACGGCGCCTGTCCAGGTACTCCACCATCGCCTGTCTAGGTGCTCTACCGGCACCTGTCTAGGTGTTCCACCAGCACCTGTCTAGGGGCTTCACCGGCACCAATCCAAGTGCTCCTGCGGTGTCTGTCCAGGTCCTCCACCGGCGCCTATCCAGGTCCTCCACCGGCGCCTATCCAGGTGCTCTACCGGCACTTGTCTAGGTGTTCCACAAGCACCTATCTAGGTGCTTCACCGGCACCAATCCAGGTGCTCCTGCGGCGTCTATCCAGGTTCTACACCGGCGCCAGCCCTCCTGCCCACTCTAGCATTCAACATTCCGCCTGCTCTAGCACCAACTCTTCTGCCAGCTCTAGCCCCTACCCTAGCGACCTCTCATGCAACCACCCTCCCGCTGGCTCTAGCATCCACCCTCCCGCTGGCTCTAGCATCCACCCTCCCGCTGGCTCTAGCATCCACCCTCCCGCTGGCTCTAGCAACCACCCTCCCGCAGGCTCTAGCATCAACCCTCCCGCTGTGGAAATTATCGGTATTTTCCAGAATACATTACTCGCACCCCCAATGGGGGAAATGGAGACATAAGAGAGGGAGAGAGAGGACGCCTAGAGACAGGTGTCAGTTCTGAATATACTTAATTCTAAGAAGTAGCCTTGTACTCCTAAACTAATTATATACTACAATTACTTCTTTACTAATATATTTAAACTAAAGTAGAGATAGTTGTTAGCTTACTGTAGTATTATACATCCCATACAATAAACAATAGGCCTAGGCATCTTCAGCCCGTCAGTTTGAGTATACACATGGTAAGCTGAAACGACAGCGGTTAGTCACATTTCAGCAGTGGGACATGGCACCTTCCCTCTGGGTCCTTGCGTAGTGAATACATTCGTGCACCATACCTTCAACACAGGCAAGGCACTTGCTAGCTAAACCAGGCAGTAGTCAGACTCACACAGGTATTTCTCAGGTAACCCCCCCGCCCCCCAAAACCTTACCACCTGAGTATTGTCAATGCATTCAAGTGTACCCATGTGGAGAGGTGGCTCCCAACGACAAGTGATTACCATATCAGCTGCCTGTCACAAATTACACTGCATACTGTGAGGAATAAGGTCAGTACTCAATTGATTGAAGTACTCCCTGAAGTGGAGCGGCAGGTTGGGTTTACGACTGAAACTAGTCACCACTAACCTTACTCAGCTATGATCCAACAAACACTGCCTAATCCTCCACACACCCTCGCTGTAGCTTCTACCCTCCGCTCGCTCTAACTCTACCCTCCCACTCGCTCTAGCATCTACCCTCCCGCTAGCTCTAGCATCTACCCTCCCGCTGGCTTTAGCATCCACCCTCCCGCTGGCTATAACATTCACCTTCCTACTGGCTCTAGCATCCACCCTCCCGCTGGCTCTTGCATCTAAACTCCCGCTGCCTCTAGCATCTACCTCCCGCTAGTTGCAGCATCCACCCTCCTGCTGGCTCTTGCATCCAGCCTGCCGCTGGCTCTAGCATCCACCCTCCTGCTGGCTCTAGCATCCACCCTCCCGGTGGCTCTAGCATTCACCCTCCCGGTGGCTCATGCATTCACCTTCCCACTGGCTCTAGCATCCACCCTCCTGCTGGGTCTAGCATCCACCCTCCCGGTGGTACTAGCATTCATCCTCCCGTTGGCTCATGCATCCACCTTCCCAATGGCTCAAGAATCCACCCTCCTGGTGACTCTAGCATCCACCCTCCCGGTGGCTCTAGCATCCACCCTCCCGCTGGCTCTAGTATCCACCCTCCCACTGGTTCTAGCATCCACCCTCCCGCTGGCTCTAGCATCCACCCTCCTGCTGGCTCTAGCATCCATCCTCCTGCTGGTTCTAGCATCTACGCTCCTGCTTGCTCTAACATCTACCCTCCCGCTGGCTCTAGCATCTACCCTTTTGCTGGCACTAGCATCTACCCTCCTGCTGGCTCTAGCATCTACCCTCCCGCTGGTACTAGCTTCCACCCTCCCACTGGCTTTAGCATCCACCCTCCTGCTGGTTCTATCATCCACCCTCCCACTGGCTCTAGCATCCACCCTCCCGCTAGTTCTAGCATCCACCCTCCCGCTAGTTCTAGCATCCACCCTCACATTGGCTCTAGCATCCACCCTCCTGCTAGTTCTAGCATCCACCCTCCCGCTAGTTCTAGCATCCACTCTCCCGCTAGTTCAAGCTTTCACCCTCCCGCTAGTTCTAGCATCCACCCTCCCGCTAGTTCTAGCATCCACCACCCTCCCGCTAGTTCTAGCATACACCCTCCCGCTAGTTCTAGCATCCACCCTCCCACTAATTCTAGCATCCACCCTCCCGCTAGTTTTAGCATTCACCTTCCCGCTGACTCTAGCATCCACCCTCCCGGTGGCTCTAGCATCCACCCTCCCGATGGCTCTAGCATCCACCCTCCCAGTGGCTCTAGCATCCACCCTCCCGGTGGCTCTAGCATCCACCCTCCCGCTGACTCTAGCATCCACATTCCTGGTGGCTCTAGCATCCACCCTCCCGGTGGCTCTAGCATCCACCCTCCCGGTGACTCTAGCATCCACCCTCCCGGTGGCTCTAGCATCCACCCTCCCGGTGGCTCTAGCATCCACCCTCCCGGTGTCTCTAGCATCCACCCTCCCGGTGGCTCTTGCATCCATGTCATATATATCATATGTAATATACCAGCCTTTATATGTAAGATCCCTTGAACTTGTGACGCTCCTTGATGACGTCACAATACCCACTGATGTGAGGGGCGTCCACCCGGGCATTGCTCTCATTCCCGCGCTAGGCGTACAACTGAACAGAAGTGGCTAGGTACTATTCCTCTTTTATTTAATATATCCTGCTACCACCCACAAGGAGTTTCCCTTTGACTACATTTTATCTCCAAGAACCCCACATGATATCCACCCTCTCGGTGGCTCTAGCATCCACCCTCCCAGTGGTTGTAGTGAGGACGTGTCTAGTGTACTGAGTGAGGACGTGTCTAGTGTACTGAGTGAGGACGTGTCTAGTGTACTCTCAGTGGACTGAACCATCTTTGCTCTGTGAAGACTTTTCTACTGTGCTTCCGTTCTTAGCTACCTGAGATTGGATGATGGTTTCCCTCGACTAAGAGCAGCTATATCTCCAACTTAAGGCGGAATTAACGGAAGCTAGAAGAGAAATTCAACGTTTGAATGGTATATGCAAGGATTATCCCCGGAACAATGTCGCCGATGATCAGACCAACGAATGGATGCTAGTCGGATCTGAAGGGACGAAGCTGAAGTTGAAGAAGGTCCAGAAGACTGCTGTGAAAACCAGGAACCCTTTTTCCTTGTTATCAGACGAATGTGAAGACATCCCATCGAAGACCATCTCTACAAAGACCATCGAGAACGTCATGCACACCGCCAGTTGGGGACAGTCAGATTAGGTTTATGGATAGGGAATTTTGTCTTAAGGATAGGAATAGGAGGCAGAGGGTGTGTTATCCTGGGGCTGGGATGAACGATATTGTTAGCCGTCTGGACGACATCATGAGAGGTAATGGGAGCAATCCTATTATCTGTCTCACTGCTGGAGGCAAGATGTTGGCAGGCATAGGAGTGAGGAGCTGATTAGCAGCTATAAGTCAGCAATAGACAGAATTAGGAAGAAGGGTGGGAACCCTGTCATATGTGGTATTTTGCCAAGGAGAGGAGTTGGAAATAAATGGTTGTCCAGGGAAATTGGTGTCAATTGCTGGCTGGACAAATACTGTAGGGGAAATGCAGTAACATTCATAGACAACTGGGACCTCTTCTATGGCAGAAATGACATGTATGCCAGGGATGGGGTTCACTTATCTAGGTCTGAGGTGGGGGCACTGGCAACTGCAGTGGAGGGAACTGTTAGGGCTTTAAACTAGAAAAAGTTAATGGTATGGGTTTTGGGGGAAAAACAGTGAAGTCCCAGTGTTGAAAAGTTATGAATTTTAGGGGAACTAGTAATAGGCAAAATAAGCAGGATATTGGAAAGTCAGTGGCACTAGGTGACAAGGACAGCAGTAGGTATAGTGGAAAAACAGAAATGAACAAGAAGAGTAAAAAGAGAAGGGAGGTTTTATGAACATTTTTTATACTAATAGTCGTAGTGCGAGAAATAAGATGGACGAATTCAGATTAGTTTCAAGTGCAAGTAATATTGATGTTTTTGAAATAACTGAGACGTGGTGTAATATGAAAAATCGGGACATGCCTGCTGAATGTCACATCCAGGGTTTAAAATTGTTCTAAGTAGACAGAAGTATCGGGAAGGGGGGTGGGGTGGCAATCTATGTCCGTGATCATTTAAATTGTTGCATAAAAACGGGTGTAAAGTCTGAAATAATACATACAGAGTCTGTCTGGATAGAATTTTCATATGAGTGTGAAAATTTGATCAAGTAGAAATGACTCAAAATGGATGAATAATAGGCTCAAATATCTTTTAGGGCAGAAGAAAGGAATTTATAGGAGCATAAATAGAGGTGAGGTTCATCTTATAAATCAGTATACCGACATTAAGAGGGACGTTAAAAAGGGTATAAGAAAAGCTAAACGGGACTATGAAATTAAGTTGCTAGGGATTCAAAAACTGACCCAAAAAGTTTTTTCCAGGTTTATAGAACAAAAGTTAGGGATAAGATAGGTCCCCTTAAAAATAAGTCTGGGCATCTTACTGACAAGGAGAATGATATGTGCTCTATTTTTAATAATTATTTTTCTCTTGGTTTTCACACAGGAAGACACTAATAATATCCCAGTAATTAATTTTTATAGTGGCCCTGAAGAAGATAAATTATGTAATATCACAGTCACTAGCGAAATGGTTATGAAACAAGTAGACCGACTGAAACAAAATAAATCGCCGGGTCCTGATGAGCTTTTTGCAAGGGTTCTTAAGGAATGCAAAATGGAACTCTGTGAACCATTAAGTAACATTTTTTAATTTATCTCTTCAAACAGGTGTAGTGTCTGATAAGTGGAAGATGGCTAATGTAATTCCTATTTTTTAAAGCAGGGGACAAGTCACTACCATCAAATGACCTCAATTGTAGGCAAATTACTAGAGTCAATTATAGCTGATATTATAAGAAACCATCTCGATAAACATAATTTGATTAACGATACTCAGCATGGATTCACGAGGGGCAGTTCCTGCCTAACAAATTTATTAACTTTCTTCGGTAAAGCTTTTGAGGCTGTTGATCACGATAAAGAATTCGATATTGTTTATTTAGACTTTAGTAAGGCTTTTGATAGAGTACCGCACCAGAGACTGTTAAGGAAAGTGGCAGCTCATGGAATTGGGGAAAAAGTGCTGTCATGGATCGAGTCATGGCTCACCAATAGGAAGCAGAGAGTGTGCTTAAATGGGGTTAAATCCGAGTGGGGATCTGTAACAAGTGGCGTTCCACAGGGATCAGTCTTAGGACCGTTGTTGTTTATAATATATATCAATGACCTTGATAAGGGAATTACTAGTGATATGAGCAAATTTGTCGACGACACGAAGATAGGTAGGATAATTTATTCAAACGTAGATGTCAGGGAACTTCAGGAGGATTTAGCCAAACTCAATTCGTGGTCAGAAAAGTGGCAGATGTAGTTCAATGTAGATAAATGCAAGGTTCTGAAGCTCGGGAGTGTCCATAACCCAAGCACTTATAAGCTGAATGGCGTAGAACTTAGCTATACAGATTGAGAAAAGGACTTGGGGGTTATGGTAAGCAGCAACCTTAAACCCAGACAGCAATGCCTATACGTACGTAATAAGGCTAACAGATTACTGGGATTTATATCAAGAAGTGTAAGCAACAGAAGTTCAGAGGTTATATTACAGCTTTATACATCATTAGTAAGGCCTCACCTAGATTACGCAGCTCAGTTCTGGTCTCCATATTACAGAAAGGATATTAATTCGTTAGAAAACATTCAGCGTAGAATGACAAAATTAATACATAGCATTAGAAATCTTCCGTATGAAGAAAGATTGAAGACCCTTAAATTACATTCACTTGTAAGACGAAGAATGAGGGGAGACATGATCGAGGTATACAAGTGGAAAATGGGTATTAACAAAGGGGATATAAATAAGGTCTTGAGGATATCTCTCCAAGAGAGAACCCGCAATAATGGATTCAAATTGCCCTGGACTACCATTCATTTCCAACTCCTCTCCTTGGCAAAATACCACATATGACAGGGTTCCCACCCTTCTTCCTAATTATGTCTATTGCTGACCTATACCTGCTAGTCAGGTCCTCACTCCTAGGTCTGCCAACATCGTTGCCTCCAGCACTGAGACAGATAATAGGATTGCTCCCATTACCTCTCATGATGTCGTCCAGACGGCTAACAATATCCTCCATCCCAGCCTCAGGAAAGCAAACCCTCTGTCTCCTACTTCTATCCTTCAAGCAGAAGGCTCTATCCATGTACCTAATCTGACTGTCCCCAACAAGAACAATGTCCTTACCTTCCTTGGTGTCGTTCGTCGTGATGTTCCCAGTAGTCGACTCACATTCATCGGGTAACACAGAGAATTGGTTAGATGTTTCCACAACAGTTTCCTGATTCTTCGTTGATTCTACCTCTCCATTCGTCCTCTTGAACCTTAACTTTGTCCGATGCGTTCCAGCCACTATCCAGGTTCCTTTCTTGGCTTGAGGATTCTCAACAGGAGGATTACTATGAATCCTCTTGTTTTCCTCAGTCATTCGCTGTATCTCAAGCTAGCTACCCTCAGTTCTTCATTCAGCTGCTGGTAGAGTAGCTCAAGAGAGGACATCTTGTTCAGATTCACAGAGAGCACACAAGACATATCTTCACAGAGCTAAGTACAGGTCAGGTCTCACATTATCAAGGAACAGGCAAATACAGTTACATAAATTATCATACGTAGCAGCATATGTGTAGAGAACCTAGGATAATGCAAAAAACGTCAGTCAGAGTGACTTATTTCCATTGGGAAATATTTCCAAGGGAAAATTACAAAAATATAAGCAAGATAAAAGATCGAGTTTATAAACGATATTAAAAAAATATTCAATAATTATACTAAAATCACTTAATCATCATTCTTACGAAATTGAACATATTACTTGCATTTTGTCACAATGTGGGTAAATTTACGCAAAATATTCCAGTATCAAAGCTTATGAGATAAACTATCACCAAAGATCACCAAATGTCTGATATCACTCAACGGAACAACACTTGCAACACAAAGTCTACGCCGTAACTAACTAGAGACGATCAAAACAGACTGGACCCAAGCCGGTATGGCTGTTGCGTACGTGTTTTATACGAGTACAAAACGAAGGTGCAGCGTATTTGGTGGTATTTATCAAGAGAACTGGATCAAGTTTATAGCAGCAATATCGACCGGGAGCTTTGTGTACTTGTTTTATACAAGTACAGAACGAAGCTCAAGTATGTTGGTGTTACTGAGGGAGTCATAGTAACAAACTATAATCCAGCTACCAAAGGCGAAAATGACGTCATCGAACAAACATTTTTAGCAAAAGTCAATTTACATCAAGCGGCGTCACCGCCAACCAAACGACGCGTAAAGGCGTACCAAAATCTAGCCTTACAATGCGATAACAATATTAAACTAAGTAAATAATGCATATGATTTGAAATATTTGTAAAAATGGCCAAATTAGTGGCCACATTTCTATAAATGGTCAAACTGATTTTTTCATGGCCACAGAGTTAAAAAAATGGCCAAATTTAAAAAATAGGGCCATGAAAGGACCAATCTGGCAACCCTGTTTTGGATGTCAGTGCTCATCACACACAAATCTTCATTTATCTCCTCCCACGATACATTCCATTCTTTCTTTCCACCCCAGATTTATTCACCCTCCTAGTCATCCTATTTTGTTCCATCTCCAAAATAACCAAACCACCTCAACAGTCCTCAGAACTCTGAGTATAATACATTTGGTAACCCCTACACCTCTTTCTAATCTCCAGACCACGAATATTCTGCATAATATTCACGCCACATATTGCCCCCGAACATGACATCTCCACTGCCTCGCTGCAGCATTCAAAATCAATGCTTCACTTCCATGTAAGAGTGTTAGTAAAACCATGGTCAGGTACATTCCCCTTTTTTTTGGCCCATGGATAAAGTTCTATATCTCCACAGATACCTCAGTGCACCACCCATCTTTCTCTCCTCGTCATTTCTATGGTTCATTTCATCTTTCCGTTTGCGGAAAAGTCCACTCACAAATATGTGAACCACAGAGCGAAGTACTAACGTCCTGCCAAATAAGTATGAAACCATATTTTGCAATTGTTTTACACAGTGGTAAGATTTCTGGTATCTTTCTTTCAGTCTCATAAACACGTGAGATGACAGGTACGTCTTGTTATTTTTACTTACACTTAG
Organism: Cherax destructor; assembly: GCA_009830355.1. Taxonomy (NCBI): domain Eukaryota; kingdom Metazoa; phylum Arthropoda; class Malacostraca; order Decapoda; family Parastacidae; genus Cherax; species Cherax destructor. The sequence continues at coordinate 57,207 of WNWK01009130.1, read as the reverse complement.
TTCATACTACAAATGCATATACATGTATGCAAAACAATCACTGTGAAAAAGTAGCGAAATTCCAAGCAAACTTATATGTATGTGTATTCATATCCATAAACTGATCCACAAAACTGATATGTGTGTGTATTCACGTCCATATCAGTTTTCTCCTCTTTTTTATATTAGTTTCTTGTTCCTATATTATTCCTTTTGATGTCCATGGGGAAGTGGAGAAGAATCCTTCCTCAGTAAGCCACACGTGTTGTAAAAGTCAGGTAAAATACCAGGAGAAAGGAGTTAAAAATACCTTCTCCTACTTTTAATTACTAAATTTAATAACAACATTTTAAAGAATGTGTATGGATACAGTACTGATGATAAGAGCTAATTGTGAATGTTATGAATGAAAAGAAGCTGGATGTCCTAGCTCTAAGCGAAACAATGCTGACAGGAAACAGGAGCTTTTCAGTCGGGAGAAATATATGAGATTAGATCAGATGTATCTGAGAGAATAGAGCTAAGGAAGGAATAGTGTTAAAGTTCAATGATCAGTAATGGATGGAAAAGAGGAAATATAAATGTATAATTTCATGGATTATGTGGATTAACATAAGAGTGGGATGCAAAAAAGTATTTTAAGTGTTTATGCAACTAGGAAAGAGAGGACTGTAAAGGAGAAAGATTTTCTGAAATGTTAAGCTAGTGTTCAGGAAACTTTGAACCAGGTGAGAAAGCAATTGTATTGTCTCCCTTAGTTGTTGCCTTTCCTTCATTGTTCTATCTCGTCTGAGTTACACATATTGATATCTTTCTGGCTGCCTTAGTCATGGTTTCCGTTTCGTAATCCTGTCTCGTACCATTTCTGTTTTTAATGTCAGTTTGACTGGGAATATTTTTTCCTTGAGTATTTTTCCGAGTATCTGAAAGTTTGTCATCTGATTCACTCGGGTTTTCCTACCTGTCAGTTTAATGACAAGTTGAATCTCTGGCTCCTTCGCCATCCATTATCTCCTCTCCCATTCCATGCTTTCTACATGTATCTTTTCCTCCATCTCTTTGCTAAGATCACTATTTTTTCACTCTATTGCTCCAGCTTTTATCTAATCCCTGCTAGAATCAGTTTCCACTGCATCCACTCATGTCCTAATTCTTCCTCCTCAATTCTTACTCTTCTAGTTGGCTTTTGGTTCTCATTTCTCTACTTCTTAAGTTTTACCTAGTCAGGTACAACAGCTTCCTCAGACTCTATCTTGTACTGGTGAGCGAATCTTCAGTTCCTGCAAATTTGGAATTTCATCTGTTATTTAGTTTGGGTTATGTACCTTATACTATCACCTGATGTGCACCTTATGTCATCACTAATACAACACCTTTCACCTTCACCTTTACTTCAACTTTTACTTTCGCCTGAAGTGCACCCTGCCTGTGTATAGACGGCAATGGTTCTAAAACCGAGACTTACTCTTTCCCATTCCGACATGTCTTCCAGTACAATCGTTCTTTGCTTCCTTCCTCTAAGGTACTCTTTGATCCATCAAAGTATATTCGCTGTTATTCTACCTACACCTAATTTTTTTACTTCACTCTCTTATAGGGTACAGTATCAAATGCGTTTTTTTTGTTGTCTGTGACACTGAGATCCACCTACTCCTCTCACTATTGTTTCACCTCTGTGACTTTGCCACTGAACTCCATCAAATGCTCTAGCATTCTGACCCCTTTTCCACTGAGAAGACCTTTTAACGTCAAGCGACATTATTGTCGCTTGACGTGAACCCTTCTTCATCCTATTTCATTCGAAAATCTGGTTTTATCCTCATCTTTCTTCTGATGTGGCTGTGAAGCAGGTTTAGTTCAGAGTTAACCTTGCTCAAGACTGAACCAAATTGTTGCTCAGCATCTCTTCTCACCTTGCTTATTCGTTTCTAGCTAATATGTCCTAGTCTGTCCCGCCCGTTCTTTTGTTTTCCCACACTCGTATGCTTATCTTTTATGGCTCTGCACATCTTTGGTCGAACCATGTTCCAGTCTTGATTATTTCTTCCTTTTTTTCTTCTGGGTATGAAATTCTCATCTGCCTACGAACATTTTCCATCATCTCATCTGCTGGCTTGCCTTCCAGGTCCCTTTCCCACTGTTCTGCATTCTGGAATTTTCTCATCCCTTAAAAGTACCATCGTCTAAAGTCTGCCATTTTTCTCTCTTCGTTTAGTTCCACATACTATTCGAAGTTAAGTATTGTGTGGTCACTCGCTCCCAGGGGGCTCTCATATTAAATTTTGCCTTTATCAGAAGTACTTGGAGCAAATACAAGACCCAGCATTACTGGATCTTCTCCTTCCCTCTTTCTTTTCATGTCCTTAACATGAAGTTTTCCCTAAATAATCTCATCAACTTATCCCTACAAGTTTCCGGTTCTTAAGTTGGTTCCAGTAACAAATATCATAACAAATATCATTGCTTTACCACTATATGATCTTGCTGCTTCTGCTGTAGTATCAACTATAGCTTTGTTGTTGTCTTCATTTTCCTGCCTCAGTCTCCTACTCTAAGGTTGTAGGTTGTTTATCGATGCAACTACTTCTATGAGTTTCATCATGTCTTAATTGCCCCCACTTTGTGGTCATTTGCCTCATGTCTCTCTATCCCTCTCATCTCTTCAAAATCCACTGATTTCTTGTTAGCAGTGCCCCTCCTCCACCATCAATATTTCCTCTTTCTTTCCTAATCACTTGGTATTCTGCTTGGTATATTGAATCTGATATTTCCGTTAGCTTTTTCTGTGATAACTAAATCTAGGGGACCTCTGCTATTCGTTAATTCATCTCATCACTCTTTGATAATCGATCTGCATTTGTGTGCAACCCTAAGGACATTGTTTTCCTTACCATGCTCTGGCTTGTATTGCCTAGTCCTCTATTGTTGCTCATCTGACAAGAGTAGGGGACCTAGGTCAGGGGTGAGAGTGTGCATTACGGAGGAAGGGGTCAGAGATAAGTTGTAGGCTGGTAGGGTGAAAAGGAAGGGTGTGGGTATTAGGGGGCAAGATTGTGTGTGTGTGTAAGTGCACACCTATTTGTGGTTGCAGGGGTCTAGTAGTGGCTTCTGGCCCCGCTTCTTCTCTGGTCGTTATTAGGTCTACTCTCTTCCTGCTCCAAGAGGTTTATCGTACCTCTTCGGTATGCACTCACCTAGTTGTACTCACCTAGTTGTGGTTGCAGGGGTCGAGTCACAGCTCCTGGCCCCGCCTCTTCGCTGGCCGCTACTAGGTCACTCTTTCCGTTCCATGAGCTTTATCATACCTCTTCTTAAAGCTATGTATGGATCTTGCCTCCACTACATCACATCCCAGACTATTCCACTGAAGAAATACTTCCTAACATCCCTGTGATTCATCTGAGTCTTCAACTTCCAACTGTGACCCCTTGTTGCTGTGTCCCATCTCTCCTGTCCTCCAGTGTCGTCAAGTCGATTTCTCTTAACCTCTCCTCGTTGGACATACCCCTTAGCTCCGGGACCAGTCTAGTTGCAAACCTTTGCACTTTCTCAAGTTTCCTTACGTGCTTGGCTAGGTGTGGGTTCCAAACTGGTGCTGCATATTCCAATATGGGCCTAACGTACACAGTGTACAGGGTCCTGAACGATTCCTTATTAAAATGTCAGAATGCTGTTCTTCGGTTTGCTAGGCGCCCGTATGCTGCAGCAGTTATTTGGTTGATATGCGCCTCAGAAGATGTACCCAGTGTTATACTCACACCAAGATAAAGTTCCATGAGTGAGGTTTGTAGTCTCTGGCCCCCCTAGGCTATACTCCGTCTGCGGTCTTCTTTGCCCTTCCCCAATCTTCATGACTTTGCACTTAGTGGAGTTGAACTCCAGGAGCCAGTTGCTGGACCAGGCTTACAGTCTGTTCAGAGCCCTTTGTAGTTCTGCCTGGTCCTCGTCTGATTGAATTCTTTGCATCAACTTTACATCATCTGCAAACAGGGACACTTCGGAGTCTATTCCTTCCGTCATGTCGTTCACAAATACCAGAAAGAGCACCAGTGTGTGTTAGTGTGTGTGTGTGTGTGTGTGTGTGTGTGTGTGCTTTATGTGATATAAAACGGAATGATATCTGCATACGTCTGTGCGTGATTGCATGAATATATGTATATCTAAATGTACACATCTACTTGACAACAATCATCCTGGAAGCACTGCAGCGACTTAAGGGAAGAGGGAGAGAGAGAGAGAGAGAGAGAGAGAGAGAGGAGAGAGAGAGAGAGGAGAGGAGAGAGAGAGAGAGAGAGAGAGAGAGGGGAGAGAGAGAGAGAGAGAGAGATGAGCAGCATACAACAACTACACTCTTCTCCAGAACATCACTTCATCTGAGTTCATTTAATCTTAGAATGACTCGTGTCTGGAAAGAGTTGTGTTCGTACAGTATAATGATATCAGCGAAATAGAATCAGTTGACCAAATAAAATCTCTGGCTCACAGATGGCTCCAACTTCATCTTGTTTCCTATTTGTATGTTTCATAACATAGAGCTTTAAAATGAGTTGAAGCAGGTAATTAAGTTCTTAGCTTGTAAATAATGTTAGGTACCGTTAACCTAACCTTGTAAAACCTTGAGTAGAGAGAGAGAGAAGAGAGAGAGAGAGAGAGAGAGAGAGAGAGAGAGAGAGAGAGAGAGAGGGTACAGCCAGAGTGAAGTCGCTGCTTTCTGCCCGTCTTGTCGTATAGAAGCTTGCTTCTCGCTGTCCTCGAAGTGGAGCCAAGTTTGGTACTTTGACAATGTTGACCTTGTACATAACAGTAAGGCCACCCCCATGCCTCCTCTGTTGAAAGCTCTGCTGAAATGACAGATCTATTCAGGATAGGTCCAGGCGAGAGATGAGACGTCTTGCTCTGTTGTCTACTCTGTCAAGCAGTCGCAGATGAGAGGGGGGGGCAGCCAAACCAAGAAAGTGGAGCATACTCAAGGTGTGAGCGTACTTGTGCCTCATACAGAATCTTGCAACCCCTACTCTCAAGCAGATGCGAGATACGTAGAAGTGCTGTAAGCTTCCTGGCTGCCTTGTTTGAAAGATTTACTATGTGGTTTTTCATGGTCAGTTTGGAGTCAAATTTCACCCCAAGGATATAAACTTCTTTCCCAGGTACCAACACTCTCCTGGGGAAGAAATTGATATCCTTGGGGTGAAATTTGAGAGAGAGAGTGAGAGAGAGAGAGAGAGAGAGAGAGAGAGAGAGAGAGAGAGAGAGAGAGAGAGAGAGAGAGAGAGAGAGAGAGAGAGAGAGAGAGAGAGAGAGACAGACAGACAGACAGACAGACAGACAGACAGAGACAGTAGGGAATGATCTGGCAGAAGGTATAGTCACTTGTCAACCCCTCGGCTATGTTGGATCGTCTGACCACAAGGCTGTTTATACGACACTTAAGATCCCAACAGAACGAGGTGAGGAGTCCACACGCACAACCTGACTATGGGAAAGAGGTAATTGGCCAGCCCTTTGCTCTGAGCTCGCTACCACCGATTGGAATGCTCTTCTTCAAGCGGATGTTGACAACCAAGTGAATGCCTTCACTGGACACATCCTTAATCTACAACAAGAACACATCCCTCACCGGCAGCTTTCGTTGTAGAGACTGCTACTGCTAGGTACAAGGCTTGGCGAAGGTATAAGAGACATCCTACTACCCAGCATACATCAGGGGGATTACCAACAAGCCCCTGGCTGTCTTCAAGCAGGCACTGACAGGACCTCAAGTCGGTACCTGATCAGCCGGGCTGTGGTTCGTACGTTGGACTGCGTCGCCAGCGTAACAGCCTGGTTGATCAGGCTCTGTCAACAAGAGGCCTGGTCACGGACCGGGCCGCGGGGGCGTTGACCCCTGGAATTCTCTCCAGGTAGACTCCAGGTAGACCGATAACAGGAACTTGCACAGGCAAGCCTGTAGGCATATGGGTGAAGTTCTAAAGTGGGCCATCTCTAAATGGGAGGTGGACACAAATCGAAAGCTAGCATCAGGTAGAGTGGGCTCCAAAACCTGGTGGTCCCTGGTCAAGGACCTATAAATCGACAGGATGGGACCACCAATAGTGGTAATCAAGAGAAAGCGGACCTCTTTGCCGAACACTTTGCTACCAAAATACTCTTCTTGGGTAGCTGCAAGAACTGTGTCAAAACTGTCAGTGGTGACAATAAGGCAGGAGGAGGTGCATTTTCTTAAATCGCGTGACCAAGGAAAGGCTGAGGGCCCAGACAAGTTGACAGAGTAGAGAACAGAGCAAGACCCTCATCTCTCGCCTGGACCCATCTTGGATAGATCTGTCATTTCAGCAGAGCCTTCAACACAGGAGGGATGTGGGCGGCTTTACTGGTATGGACAAGGCCCACATTGTCAAAGTACCACATTTTACTCCACTTTCGAAGACAGCGAGAAGCAAGCTTCTATACCACAAGACGGGCAGAAAGCAGAACTTCACTCTGGCTGTACCCTTCTTCAGAACATCACTTCATCTGAGATCATTTATCCCCAGGATGACTCGTGTCTGGAACGCATTCGAACAGCATAATGATGTCAACGAGATAAAGTCAGTTGATCAAATGAAAATGCTGGCCCACAGATGGCTCCAACTTCATCCTGTTCCCTACTTGTATATTTCATAACAATAAAAATGCTTTCAAATGAGCTGATGTAGGTAACAGTTCTTAGCTTGTGAATAAAGTTAGGAATCCTTAACTTGTCAATAGCTTGTCAATAAAGTTAGGGATCCTTAATCTAACCTTGTCAAACCCTGTGTAAAAGAGAGAGAGAGAGCGAGAGAGAGAGAGAGAGAGAGAGAGAGAGAGAGAGAGAGAGAGAGAGAGAGAGAGAGAGAGAGAGAGAGAGAGAGAGAGAGAGAGAGAGAGCTAACTTTCAAAAGGAAATTTAGTTTGGCAGCAGTCTGGGCTGCAACGATTTGCCTAACACAATAACACAGGAAATTGACCCAGTCCTAAGTTCATCTTCTGACCGTATAGGGAAAGTGGAAGGCTGTCCTCTGTCGTTCTCGTCTATCTCCCTCCCTCCCTCTTTCTTCGTCTTCTAATTCCCCGTTTTGTCGTTGTCTCCTCAACTCACACTTTCTTCATCATCTTATCTCCTTCATTTATCGTTGTCTTGTCAACTCCCTCTTTCGACACAGTTTCTCTGTCTTTCACTTTTGATGCTATCTTCCTATCTTTTTTCTCCTGTTCTTCCTCCTCTTCCTTCTGTTTCTCCTTTTTCTCAATCTCTTCCACCACCACCTCGTCTTCTCCCTTCTTCTCCTCCTCCTTGTTCTTTCTCTCCTCCACTATCCTGCTTCTCTTCCTCCTCCTCTTCATCCTCCATCCCAAACCTCCTCCTCCTCCCCTTTCCCTTTTCCTCTTTTTTCTCCTCTTATTTTCTAATTGTTTCTCCCAATCCATTCCTCCTCTTCCCATTTTTTGGGGGAAAATATTACTAGACTAAGTAACTGAGAATAATATTATATTAACATTTCAAATTATGCTGGATAAATGTATTTCGTTAAGTCCGTGACTTACAGTGTTTGGTGTTCGCCTTACATAGACGGCATGAGGCGTTTCTATGTGTTTCTGCTTCATTTTCTTTCGCTGCACATTTCGCACGTAGGGGAAAGGAGCTTATGACGACTTTTCGCTCCGACTTGGACCATTATTAACTACTGACACATCTACTTAAAAAAAAATATTTTTGTTCTTTTCCAGAAGCATTGCTTCAGTTAGTTATGTTTACCTTTTTCCCGTTTATCGCTTCCAATTTCTCAGTCTTCGTGATCTTAGTTGCTTACTGGCAAACAATGGCACTGTGTAAGTAACAAGGCGGCTCTTATAACGACGTTACATCCTAAACTTGTCGCCATCAAGATTGAGGTACTGTACAGAAAAAAACAAATGCACCATCAACTCTTCTGATAATAAAGGTAGGAATATGCTTGTGGTTGGTGACTCACAGGTAAAAATATATGGACGGTGCCTTCTGTAACAGAGACAGGAAAGTGAGACAGAGGGTGTGTTGCATAATATCATGTCAGGTAATGGGAATAAGCCCATTATCTGCCTCAGTACTGGGGGAAATGATACTGGGAAGGGAAACAGACAGGATTTGCTAGATGAGTACAGGACAGATAGAAATCTAATTAAGTCTAAAGGAGGAGTCCTGATCATATGTAGCATATTGCCTGGAGGGGAAGTGGGCAATAAATGGATGTGATAAATGGTTTAAAAACCGACAAGTTGAAGATTGAGACACTTATGCAACATATGAGAATCTTTATTGAAGAAACGTTTCGCCACACAGTGGCTTCATCAGTCCAATACAAAGCAGAAAGGTGTAAGGAGAGGAGGAGTTGAGGTAATCAGTCCCTCAGCCTGGAATCGATGTAGGAATCTTGTAGGAAGTACAGCATAGGGCCGGAGAAGTGGCTCGAACTCCTCCTCTCCTTGCACCTTTCTGCTTTGTATTGGACTGATGAAGCCACTGTGTGGCAAACGTTTCTCAATAAAGATTCTCATATGTTACATAAGTGTCTCAATCTTCAACTTGTCGGTTTTTAAATCATTTATCACATCTATCAGATACTGCAACATCATGGGATCTTGATATAACGAATTCTTCAACACTTGTCCAACCTTTGGACGAAGACCTACTTACACTAGTGGATGATTTCACTGTGATCCCGCCTCCTCCTGCTGCCACTCACCTGACTACTGTATATAAGCCACTTCTTCGGCTCTGTGCTGTACTTCCTACAAGAGTGATGGACTGAACACATCGAGGGACTTATTACCTCAAACTCCTCCCTACCCTTACAACCTTTCCGCTTTGCTATTGCATTCCTAGATGTTAAGCTTTAACACTTTCGTTGTTGGGTCTGAAAACGTTTCTTCAATAAAGATTCCCATATATTGCATTAGTGTCTCAATCGTCAATAAATGGATGTCTTAAGCAACTGAGGTAAATTGCTGGCTAGACAAGTACAAGTATCAGCAAAGAATTTGTAATCCCATTCGATGACAACTGTGACCATTTCTATAGCAAATATGATATGTATGTAAGAGATGGGGTGTATATCTCTATAGCACGGATGATAGTGTTAACCAACTCTGCTGGGGAAAATAAGTTACAACACTAAAGATGAAAGCAGCAAAAATTGCCAAGATACCTTCAGGAAAATGTTCAAATGACATTGTTCATTTTATAGTTACTAATCAAAGCAAAGGAATCGGTCAATAACAGAGACAGTAGTGGACAGTGCGTGACTAACTCCCTTAAGATTCTATGCGAATATTAATTGCATTTACAGGAAACGTAGATATTATTGCTACAACAGAGACCTGGTTCAACGTGCAAGGTAGGGAAATGGCTTCTGAATGCACCATACAAGAATATAAAATATTCCACACCGGTAGGATCAAAAGAAAGGATGATGGAGTGGCGATGTTTGTCAGACATTTTAAAGTGTTGTATTAGACAAGATATAAAATTTGAAGCGATGAACACTGAACCTATGTGGCTGCAGTTTCTTGAGGGATGTGATTTACAGGCCTCCAAACCTTCATAGGGAACACGGTAAACATTTATAAAAATCGTCAGAAAATCTTGAGTTTAGCGACATTCTTGATAGGATCCAGTATTGTTTTTTTTTAAAGCAGTTTGTCACAAAACCAACTTGATGAAATAATCTTCTTGACTTGGTTCTTGCTGACAAGAAATCACTAATTAATAATCTTGAGGTTCATAATGAGGTTGGGGAAAGCGATCACAAATCATTCAGTTTCAATATACCATAAAATTACCTTAATAATTACTATCAAGTCCAGTTGATTCCTTTTGGGTTGAGGGATAATCTGGCTGGGTGACTCGACAAGTCAGGTGGGTGGCCATAGTTGCCAATTTGACAATTTTCAAAGCGCAGTTCCAGCTGCCCAGGTAATATATGCTCCAAACATGTTTCAAATGGATAAACAATAGTTTAAAACATCTTATAGGTCAAAAGAGAGCCATTTACAGGCGATTAAAAAGAAGAGGGACACTTAAGGAATCAGTGAATTCAGGTAAAGAGATAAATAAAACAAGAATAAAAATCCTAAAAGAGATTTATGAAATTAAAGCCGTAAGGAAATCGAAGACCAACCCAAAAGGTTTCTTTCAGGTATATAGGAGTAAGAGTAAAGAGAAGATAAGCCTGCTAAAAAGTTACTCAGGTCAGCTCTGTCAGTGACAAAGAAATGTGTACAAGCTTTAACACTTAATTCATTCCAGTTTTTACGGAGGAAGATATTAGTTAAATTCCAGAAATAAAAAAAATATAATGGTTAGGAAGAAAATAAATTATGTACGATCAAATTCATCAGTGACGTGGTTCCCAAACAGTTAGGTTAAGCGCAAACAAATCCTTGGGTCTTGATGAGCTGTTCTTAAGGGTTATAAAGGAATGTAAGGAGGAACTCAGCAAACCGTTAGCTAGTCTTCTCAACTTATCATTACAAACTGGCATAGTGCTGGATAAATGGAAAATGATAAATGTGATACAGTACCAAGTTACAGAGCAGGAGACAGGTTCTTAGCTTCCAATTATAGACTAATTAGCCAAAATTCCATTCTGGGAATATTGATAGAGTCAATAATTGTCGTGTCTATTTGAAGCCACCTTGAAAGACAAAAATTAATCAATGAATATCAGCACAGTTTTACAAAGGGGCGTTCCAGCCATACAAATTTACTAACTTTTTTTCACTGAATAGCAGGGGAAATTTTGTTCGGGATAGAGGCGTAGTTGACAGATAGGAAACAGAGTTTGCATAACTGGGGAGAAATCAGAGGGGGAACGCGTCAAAAATGGTGTTTCACTGAGGTCAGTGTTGAACCCTTTGTTGTTCAAAATATTCATAAACGATATACGCGAGGAAAAAAAAAACAGCGACATAAACAAGTTTGCTGATTACACTAAAATAGGACGTCTGATTAATTCTGATGAGGACACCAGAGATCTACGAAAGATCTGGGTAGGTTGATGCAGTGGTCGGAGACCACTTAATGAAGACACATGTAAAGTTTTAAGCCTGGGAAAAGAGAATAACCATGACATGTATAAGGTACATAATGTTGATCTCAATTACTCTGAATATGGAAAAAGACTTAGGAGTTCTGGTTAACAGTTATCTAAAGCCAAGACAACAGTGCGTAAGTGTTCACAGTAAATAGAATTCTTGGTTTCATATCAAAATGTATAAATAATAAGAGTCCTCAGGGTATACTTCAGCTTTATATATCCTTCGAAAGTTGATTAATGAGACACTTGTGCAATATTTGGGTGTCTTTATTATAGAAACATTTCGCCAGCCTGTGGCTTCTTCAGATCAATACTGACAAGAATGCTAGAAGGTGAGGAGGCGCTTGATTGTCCATGTGGCTGGAGTCTATGTGTTCAGTCCATCAATGTTGTTAAAAGTGCAGCAAATACACACAGAAGAGGCTTATATACTGCAGACAGATGAGGTGAAGCAGTATCTCATTTATCAACTTGTTGGTTCTCAAAACTATTTTAAACAAATTCAGTCAGACACAGCAACATCTTGGATCTTAATGCAGGGCATTCTTCAAAGCCTGGCTAACCTATAGGCATGGACTACTTCCTCTAGTGGGTTCTTCCACTGGTGGCTTCACTTACCACTGCTTCACCTCACCTGTCTGCAGATGAAGTGCACTTTTATCAAGACTGATTGAAGAAAGAACTTGCTTTCTCAAAGAATTCACTACTGCAGATACGCAGGTCACGCAGGAAGAAGCTTATCATTACGCAACTTTTAGTTGTGGTATCCATACAAAAGCCTCACCTGACCCTTCATATCACTATGTTCCAAATACTATATATATATGTATATATTTTATTTTATTAACACATCGGCCGATTCCCACCAAGACAGGGTGGCCCGAAAAAGAAAAACTTTCATCATCATTCACTCCATCACTGTCTTGCCAGAGGGGTGCTTTACACTACAGCTACAAAACTGCAACATTAACACCCCTCCTTCAGAGTGCAGACACTGTACTTCCCATCTCCAGGACTCAAGTCCGGCCTGCCGGTTTCCTTGAATCCCTTCATAAATGTTACTTTGCTCACACTCTAACAGCACGTCAAGTATTAAAAAACATTTGTCTCCATTCATTCCTATCAAATACGCTCACACATGCTTGCTGGAAGTCCAAGCCCCTCGCACACAAAACTTCCTTTACCCCCTCCCTCCAACCTTTCCTAGGCCGACCCCTACCCCGCCTTCCCTCCACTACAGATTTATACACTCTCGAAGTTATTCTGTCTCGTTCCATTCTCTCTACATGTCCGAACCACCTCAACAACCCCTCCTCAGCTCTCTGGATAATAGTTTTGGTAATCCCGCACCTCCTCCTAATTTCCAAACTCCGAATTCTCTGCATTATATTCACACCACACATTGACCTCAGACATGACATCTCCACTGCCTCCAGACTTCTCCTCGTTGCAACATTCATCACCCATGTTTCACACCCATATAAGAGTGTTGGTATAACTATACTCTCATACATTCCCTTCTTTACTTCCATGGACAAAGTTCTTTGTCTCCACAGACTCCGAAGTGCTCCACTCACCCTTTTTCCCTCATCAATTCTATGATTCACCTCATCCTTCATAGACCCATCTGCTGACATGTCCACTCCCAAATATCTGAATACATTCACCTCCTCCATACTCTCTCCCTCCAACCTGATATCCAATCTTTCGTCACCTAATATTTTTGTTATCCTCATCACCTTACTCTTTCCTATATTCACTTTCAATTTTCTTCTTTTACACACCCTACCAAATTCATCCACCAACCTCTGCAACTTCTCTTCAGAATCTCCCAAAAGCACAGTGTCATCAGCAAAAAAGAAACTGTGACAACTCCCACTTTGTATTTAATTCTTTATCTTTTAACCCCACACCTCTTGCCAAGACCCTCGCATTCACTTCTCTTACAACACCATCTATAAATATATTGAACAACCATGGTGACATCACACATCCTTGTCTAAGGCCCACTTTTACTGGGAAATAGTCCCCTTCCTCCTACACACTCTAACTTGAGCCTCACTATCCTCATAAAAACTCTTCACTGCTTTCAGTAACCTACTTCCTATTCCATACACCTGCAACATCTGCCACATTGCCCCCCTATCCACCCTATCATACGCCTTTTCCAAATCCATAAATGCCACAAAAACCTCTTTACCCTTATCCAAATACTGTTCACCTATATGTTTCACTGTAAACACTTGGTCTACACACCCCTACCTTTCCTAAAGCCCCTTGTTCATCTGCTATCCTGCTTTCTGTCTTACTCTTAATTCTTTCAATAATAACTCTACCATACACTTTACCAGGTACACTCAACAGACTTATCACCCTATAATTTTTGCACTCTCTTTTGTCCCCTTTGCCTTTATACAAAGGAACAATACACGCTCTCTGCTAATCCCTAGGTACCTTACCCTCTTCCATACATTTATTAAATAATAGCACTAACCACTCCAAAACTATATCCCCACCTGCTTTTAACATTTCTATCTTTATCCCATCAATCCCAGCTGCCTTACCCCCTTTCATTCTTCCCACTGCCTCACGAACTTCCCCCACACTCACAACTGGCTCTTCCACACTCCTACAAGATGTTATTCCTCCTTGCCCTATACACGAAATCACAGCTTCCATGTCTTCATCAACATTTAACAACTCATCAAAATATTCCCTCCTTCTTCCCGATACCTCTAACTCTCCATTTAATAACTTTCCTCTCCTATTTTTAACTGTCAAATCCATTTGTTCCCTAGGCTTCCTCAACTTATTAATCTCACTCCAAAACTTTTTCTTATTTTCAACAAAATTTGTTGATAACATCTCACCCACTCTCTCATTTACTCTCTTTTTACATTGCTTCACCACTCTCTTAACCTCTCTTTTTCTCTCCATATACTCTTCCCTCCTTGCATCACTTCTACTTTGTAAAAACCTCTCATATGCTAACTTTTTCTCCCTTACTACTCTCTTTACATCATCATTCCACCAATCGCTCTTCTTCCCTCCCGCACCCACTCGCCTGTAACCACAAACTTCTGCTGAACACTCTAACACTACATTTTTAAATCTACCTCATATATCTTCGACCTCATTGCCTACACTCTCACTAGCCCATCTATCCTCCAATAGTTGTTTATATCTTACCCTAACTGCCTCCTCTTTTAGTTTATAAACCTTCACCTCTCTCTTACTTACTTCTTCTATTTTCCTTGTATCCCATCTACCTTTTACTCCCACTGTAGCTATAACTAAAAAGTGATCTGATATATCTGTAGCCCCTCTATAAACATGTACATCCTGAAGTCTACTCAACAGTCTTTTATCTACCAATACATAGTCCAACAAACTACTGTCATTACGCCCTACATCATATCTTGTATACTTATTTATCCTCTTTTCTTAAAATATGTATTACCTCTAACTAAACCCTTTTCTATACAATATATATATATATATATATATATATATATATATATATATATATATATATATATATATATAAATATATATATATATATATATATATATATATATATATATATATATATATATATATATATATATATATATATATATATATATATATATATATATATATACACATTCCTCTCGCCATATAGTTCTGTTTGTGACTTGATACATGCCACTGTGTGGGCGAAATGTTATCAGAAAAGGATGGTATTATACTGCAGTTGTCTCTTTTACCTCAATATATTTATGTTCTCCTGAAACACATTCGTCATTACAAATCCTGAGTGATGGAAGAATGCTGTGATGAATGCCGAGAATGGTGAACAAGATAAAAAAAAAAGTTGCTGGACAATCTCAGTTACTCTGGGACAACGTTTCACTTGATAAAGCCGAGCTAAGTGTTGTCCCAGTTAAAGTTTGCCTTGCAATATTTTTGTCTTCTTCCCATTCTCCGACTGATGTCTTTATATATCGTGTGATCACAAGTATGTTGACCTGGAGACTGCAGTTGGTGGTGTCGGTCCCGTGGAGTTTATTCCTACTGAGGGACGGCTTTTCCCTCTGTTTCTCTCTGTCTTGCCATTATCCTCTATGCTTTTTAGCCTATATATTTTCTCTTGGATCATGTCGCTTCGTTTTTTTTTTTAAAATCCTTCTACCAATTCGTTTTCTTCCCATCCCGTTCTTTACCAAGCTTCATTCATCTCTTCTCGTCTATTTTCCTCTCGTCTGAGGTTGTACTAATACCTTCCATTTTTCTCTTCATATTCTCTCTCCTCATTTTCTGTTGTCTTTATTATTTCCCCTCCACCCTCTCTTTCTCGTCTCTCAAGATTTTTCTTCCTCTTCCTTTTTCTTCCTTCATTCTCCTTGCTGCTCTTCAACTCTCTCTTTCTCCCTCTCCATATGGGAGGTTTCATCATGCCAGTGATGAGCTCTTGATCTAAGGAATTGAACTCGCTCCCCTCAATTGGAAGGAACCCGAATGCCTCCCATTCTCTCAGGCATTGCATGACCCTTACGGTCTTAGCGCTCCTCCATGAATGTAATAATGAATCCTTTCTTCTCTTCCTCCAATCTCGTTGTTTCTCTAATTACCTTCTGTTCCTAACCCTCTCCTTCACGTTTATTCTTTCCCTTTTCATCCTCCACCTCCACTCTCATCATCAACCTTGACTACCAGACCTAAGATGATAACAAGGGTTGAAAGCCATGTGTCTTTCCTAACTACTCACGTATCCTCTACATTAATCGGTTTATCTTGAAAACAGGAACTATTGAAGTTGTTGAATTAAATTTTAACATACGTTTTTCTTCTTTTATTTAGTTATAAACACTTTCACAGTAGGAAAGGCATTCCATTCATAAAAACAAATTGTCACAAAATATCACTCTTGTTTCCTTTCATTAGTCTTGAAAATTCATAATAATAATGTTTCTCGTACGTTTAATCTGCATATTCTCTCTCTCATATATATATATATATATATATATATATATATATATATATATATATATATATATATATATATATACTTACTCTAGAAGATGGGCAGTGGGACCAAGCTACACTCCCAGTCAGACTAGGAGGCATTGGTGTCCGAAGTCATCTCAGATTGCTCTACCTGCTTTCCTGTCTTCATGCATTGCATCCAGAGGGCTTGTAGCAGCAATTCTCCCTGAACATCTTAGGGACACGATTGGAATCCATGACCAAAAGTTCGTTGATGGAGCCAGGATCTGGGATAACCTAACAGGCTCTGAAACCAGGCCTGCTCCCCCAACAACTACAAACAGTCGCACTGGGATGGCCCAATAGTAGAGAATATAGCCTCAGCAATGCTTCAGAGTGTGTCAGGGAAGGATAGAGCCCGCCTACTTGCAGTGAGAGCTCCTCATGCAGGGGACTTTCTTTGGCTGTTCCCAACTCCAGCCTTGGCACACGCCTCGACCCACAGACCATCCGCATTGGTGTTGCCCTTCGACTTGCCGCCCCTATTCTCGCCGAACACAGGTGTATTTGTGGCAGTGAAGCAGCAGACCGATTCGGGTACCATGGTCTTGTGTGTCGTAAATCCGAGGGAAAGATTGCAAGACATGAAGAGGTTAATAACATTATCAAGAGGAGCCTCACAACAGCCGGATGCCCAGCAGTAAGGGAACCACCCCAACTATGCAGATCTGATGGCAACCAAAAGCGTCCAGATGGTATCACCCTTCAAGCCTGGACAGACGGCAAGCAGGTGGTGTGGGACTACACATGTGCATCTACCTGGCTGATACCTATCTCCAGTACACCAGGGAGGAAGGAGGGGCTGCTGCCACCTTCAGGGAGTCCCAGAAGTCGAGAAAATATGGAGAACTTGCCCATCATTATATATTTGTTCCCATAGGCTCAGAGACCCTTGGCTCATGGGGAAAGAGTGCATCTAAGTTCCTCAAGGAGCTGGGCAAAAGACTCAACAGGGTAACTAGGGATCCCAGGGCAGCTAGTTTTCTGTTCCAGCGACTCAGCGCTGCTGTTCAGAGGGTAATGCATGCTGTATTCTGGGCAGCGCACCAGCTCGGAAGAGCTGGATGAGATTTTCGCATTATAATCAGTGACAAAGATATAACAAT